>LR749679.1:2016135-2073428 GCA_902729485.2 Mus minutoides | reverse complement strand
TTGTATCTAAAATTAGCTAACACTGCACACACAAGAATAGAGTCAACATTTCAAAACATAACACCAGATGTGGGCAAGGATATAGAGCACATGAACTATTACATATAGCTGATGGAAATGAGAAATGGTACAATTATTTTAGAGAGCAATTTTGCAGTGTTTCTTAAAAAAAAATAAAGTTGAGTGGAGACCAGATATATATTTGAGAAATTTCTAAAGGAAACAAATTAAACACAACAGACTGATAGCATATGTCTACAAGGAGATTGGCACATGGATGTTTTTATTCATAATATCAAAAATTGCAAACAACCATAATGCTCATCAACAGGAGGGCAAAATCATGCTCTGTGGTGTATCCCCACAGTAGAACACTTTCCATGAATGCAAGGCAATGGGGTGGATGAATCATTATGCTGAATTAACAAAGTCAAATCAAGTCTGGGGTGCACATATATTTTCATATAGAATTTCATAATTGATAAAAGTAATCTATATTGGCAGAAAGTAGACCAATGGCTGTCTAGGACAAAGGATGGACATGAAATTGCCTATAAAGGGAAAGAATATTTTATGGTAATGGAAATACTTTATATCTTTATTTTCATATCATTGAGTGTGTATGCATTTATTAAAGTTGATACTTCAAAGTGGATTTATTTTATCACATTTAAATTATTCCATAATAATTCCAATAGATCTATATATAAGGAATAAGTATATGCATAGCCAGAATAAAGTAAAAATTTACACATGATGGTTCTTCTTTTACTTCCATTACAGGCAACACCTATTTCTTGATTTTATGCAGGTGGACTGAATTTGCTTTTTATCTTACATAAAGTTTATACATCTTGCTTATTAGGAAATGAAAAACAGAAAAACTCATGTGAGACCATATATGAATATGTTTCAGACTTGGGTAATTTTGAAAGATGAAATTTAACCTTAGCAGCAATCCAGCATTTCGTTAGAAACATGTTTAGTGTCCTGTTTGTTTCCACTTGTAGTTACTAAACTCTATTCTTTAAATATTCTGGCAATTGTCATCCTCCTTAGGTGTATATTTTCATTATTTGTAAGAACTGCTTTGTTCTTTCCCAAGGCTCTACTTCATCTTCCTCATTGGAGTTCAGTGACTTCTGAGAAGTCTGGGTGAGCCCGGGTGAGCCCGGGTAAGCCTGAGTGAGGAGTTGGTTTTAAAGCATTCATGAGTCGCTTTCTGTCAGGTATTCTCCAAGTCTCATAACAGAATTTTATAAAGTCCTTTATGACCTTGCCAAAGCTTGCTTACTTCTCACCTAGCAAACCTCTGATCTTTTCACTGTTTTGTTTCCTGTGCCTTCAAGCATCAGTCTACTTCTGCCTTCTCCTGTACTTGAACTCTTTGCATTTGATGCTTCAGCTGTGTTTGATTCCTTTTAAAAGCCAGAGTGTGAACTACACATCTCTTGCGACACATCGCAGAAACACTGCTAATTACTGTCTGCTATATTTTTCTTTCTATAGAACCTTTCCAATTTCTTGTTGTTTTCCTTCTTCTGCTTGATTCCTAATGAGCATCCAAGAATCACCCACTGACATTCCAGAAAAGTGCATCTGAGTCACTTTTGTGGTTGCTGGTGTATTTATTAGCCACACTGCCTAGTTGACTGGGTTTTGTGTCCTCAGAGAAGTTGTTGAGTCAGAGGGGACTCTTTTCCTTATACAAGTGCTAGTTTTATTTCACTGAAAGGATCAGAGGGAAAGAATTTGAGGACACTAAGAGATGTGAACTTCTTAAAGGGTGTCCTCTACCAAATTTTTTTCTTGGTTAAAACTGTTGGAGGTCATCTACTCTGATCTTTGGAAGTAAGAAATTGTATCCTATAAGAATTTTTTTTAAGTTAAGGCAACAAAAGAGATTAACCAGATAAAACAAACAAAAGCTGGAGAAACACCCTCTTGGCTGCCTTGATTAAGATAAAATGATTTTATTACAATGTAACTAAGAATTAGCAAATGTTCATTAGACATAAACATAGCAAAAAATGTCTTTTAATGTGTGTCAGTGGAGCACAGAATTAGGTTTCAAGGAAAGGGTATAATAATAAAAGGTTTTATTACATTATACTTCTCATGGTGCTACTGTTTATGTTGCTTTGTTTCACTTTTGAAAATATTTGTACAAGCTGTACAAGCTGAGACTACTGTAAATAACTTAAAAATAATAAATGTACATTGTAGCTTCCTTGTAGAACAAAGGAACAAAAAAGCAAAGCAAAACAAAACAAAACAAAACAAAACAAAACAAAACACCAGAGGGACAAGTCCCTCTCTTTCCTGTTTGATAGTTGCTAGCATGCATTTCTGAGACCTATAAATGGGAATTTGACCTAGAATAACTGTCATTACTCTCTGGATTATGACTGTCTATGCACTTCTTTGTGTGGCATAAAATCATGTTTATTAACATGTTTTTAATAAATGAATAAGAGATATGCATCATCCCTATGAAAACTGCCTATTGTCACATCTAGAAGATGGAAGAACATCATTTCAATACTTTCAAATTTTTTCCTGCCTATGAGGAGATAAAATCTTAGGAAATAGATAAATAACCACTCTCCCTCTCTCTCTCCCCCTCTCTCTCCCCCTCTCCCTCTCCCTCCCCCTCTCCCTATCCCTCTCCCCCCTCTGCCCTCTTGTGTGTGTGTGTGTGTGTGTGTTTGTGTGTGTGTTGTTGTTGTTGTTGTTGTTTCCTAGAGACACCAGAAAAATGGCAGGATCAGATCTTCTGTAGTTGGAAATTGAGGTAGTTTTGAGATCTCTGGGTACTAGGAATGGAACACTGATCCTCTGAAAGATCAGCATTATCGTGCAATTATTGGGGCATCTTACCAACTCAACACATTCTTTTCTACAAAAGACAATAATGTTTAACCTTTTAGGGAACTAGGGGTTACCAGAAGAGTTTGTGTATTTTTTCTCCTCAAAGAGTGTCATATGAGTTCTAGGTAATTAAAAATATATAGAATTCATCAGAAATCTGTGGTCACAAAGTAAAAGATGTCATGAAGTGAGCTAATCTGGTTTTGTTATGTTTTTAGAAATGTGCAAATATTGTTATTAAAATATTCCCATTTGCAGGCAAGTAATATAAACATGCAATGTTCATGCGGTTTTCTGTGACCAAGCTAATTAGGATCACCTGAATTTGCACAACATCAGAGATATACAGCAGGATTTCAGAATGGTTTTGCACATTCATTTGACTTAGTATACATATCTTTTTTACATTGTTGTAACAGAACCCCATATACAGGGACATTTACAAAAGAAGACGCATTTCTAACAGTTCAAGAGAATCCTTGGATCAAGATGTGGGTGTTCATAAATGTGAGGCCATCGTGATACTTCATCCCAAGGTGATATAGGAGGGCAAAAGAGTTAGGTGGACAGAGTAACAGAAGGCAGATTCACTTTTGTAAGAAGTCCATTCTTCCCATAACTGATGGACTCCTATAGAACATCAGTCCATTCACAGACACAGTCCTCAGGCCCTAATCAACTTTCATGAGGCTCATGCATACCAGTACTGGCCCATTGAGGATTGCCTTCTTAACACTTGAACTTTGAGGAAATTATTAGTTCACTAAGTAATTAAAATCATGAAGTTTTCCAGTGCTAAAGGTCATATATTGAACCACACCACATGGTTTCTTATCTTCTCAAGAATATTTGGCTCAGATTTTATCTTTAAAGGCACTGCCCACCAGCAAATTAATTGGAAATTTAAATTAGTAATAACATATTACATTTATCTTGGCCTCAAACTTTCTGGTACTTGAAAACTGTTATATTTTAAGAAAACCACTTTGTAGGCTGAAGAATATATACTTGGTAATGTTTAAACTCTGATTTCTCTCTCTGGGTTAGGAGACAATCACTTAATTGAATACAAACTCCTGAAGTGTCACTGTGGCGGTAATTCCAGATGATGACAGAAACACACTTGGACTGTGAGGCAACACAAAACCAAGGTCACATCCTGATGGTTTGAGAGACCCACTCATGTAGGGCAAAGCTGGATGCACTGAAACCTCCTACATCTGATCTACTGCTGCTGATGGCTCTGTTCTTCTCAAGGCACATATACTTCCACATATACTTCCAGGCTGGCTACATGATTTCTCCATTAACACCACAAATGAAGCATTTACTCTGACATTCTAGCTTTTGTTTCTAAAGGAAAAGTATGGTTTATGTATTTTGCTATCTTTATCTTGACTCAGTATTCTTCATTTATAGTGTTTCTATGATGAAGGGTTGATAATACTTTTCATTTTAAAAAAGTCCTAGGTGATTCTAATATAAAATTTGGAGAGAGTTATCCATCCTCACCTTCACTCCCGTCTTCCCTGTTGAGTAAGGCAAATAGTAAAGTACATCTAACAAAATTTGGCTTTATTTTAAAACCGGGTTGCTTGACTGGGCCATCTGACTTTGAAATGACAACTAAAGGCTTCTATCTTCCCATGAACTCTTACCATCTTCATCAAGGTGTGTCTCATAATTAGGAAATAAATAAATAAAAAGTTCCAAACAGATATCAGTCAATCTAGTCTGCAACTTCATCTCTGTTGAGCAGTGAGAGCATCTTCTTTTTTCCTGTCAATTGCCTTTTGTAACCCCAAAAAGAGAAAGTTTCTGACTGACACAGAGGAGAATTTCTTTACATTCGATTCTCAGTATCCAAGGGGCTCTGGGACTTGAGACTATCAAATTAGTGTCAATTTGAGGCATCTCTGAGAGAGGAAAAGAAAAAGAAAAAAACCTGAAGATTACCTGACTTCGTCTTCTATGTGGTCTATTGCTAACATCCAATCATAGCGGCTGTCAGTCACAGAGAAGGGCATTATATTGCAATGACTGGGTATCTCTTTAATTATAGAAATAAATAAGTCCAGCTCCCCTAGCTCTCTTCTTAGCAGCAGCCCATGAAATGGAAGCTTTGAATTTAAAGCACGGCACACCAGAAGCGGCAGCATTTTCTCCTGGTTTCTTTTCTGATTGTCTGACCAGAATATTTCCTTACAGACAGAGGAGGTGGGTGAGGGCTGGAAGCATTTTTCCTCAGCTTCAGTAGGTGAGCCTCATTCCCTCCCCCTTCTCTGGCTTTGTGCAGGTGAATGGCATTAGAAACTGATGGTCTTTGCTTAAAGACATAAATGGCTTTTCCAATTCTCCCCAACAATAAAAACATTTAGAGTTTGAGTGATCACAGAACCAGCAAGCATGCAATGGTACTCTCTATGAATGACAGAAACATTTATTCCTCATGTTGAGCATTCTAAAAATTATTTAGTGAGGATTCAGAGGGGCATCAATGTGGAAGACTTAAATTCAAGGAAACTCTGTGACCTTTAATATTTTCTAGGATTCTATGAAGTCATTAACCCTGTATTTTTCACCATAAAATATTGTTTTTATTAGCAAACAATAATGTTATTGATATAGTAAGAGTTTCTTTTCTTTTCTTTTTTTTTTAGATTTTATTTACTTTATGTATATGAGTACACTGTACCTGTCTTCAGACACACCAGAAGAGGTTATCAAATCCCATTACAGATGGTTGTGAAATGTGGCTGCTGGGAATTGAAGTCAGGACCTCAACAAGAGCAGTCAGTGCTCTTAACTGTTCAGAATTTAGAATGTTATATCCTTGCCATACCATGCACAAAATGGTAAAGACTACAAAGATCAAGAATGTACCCATTTTATTAAAAAAAAAAACTAGTGATCAATAATGCAAACAAGTAAACAACAAAATAGTGATAACTATAGAGGCAGACATAATTATAATGTCCTCTAGAAGCATGAGAAACAAGCATCATTTGGAGGGCAAGCATAGTTTATATGGGTAAAACTGCGGGGGTGGTCATCTTGAGACTGGAAAGAGAATAAGAAGTGCTTCCATGACAAAGCAAGATGAGTGTATTTTAAATGACCAGGGAAGTGTTTGTCAAGGAGCTGAGCAGGAACAGCTGGAGAACTTTGAATACTGAGATAGGGAATGTAGGGGACTTTTTGTCTCCTTAAGTAAATGAAACCTGTTGTTAATGTGGGGACAGAGAAGAAAAGTTGTACTAGGTGTATATCACTGCTATGCTTTCCTAAAGAGAACAATGTAGACTAGCATGATAGTTCACTCAGTACACTATTTGCTTTGTCAACAAGCATAGGAAACTAAGTTTGATTCTCAGAACCCATTTTTAAAAAGTAGGGCAAGAGGACATGTATTTATATTTCCGGATTTGGGAAGGCAGAGACCTAGGAATCACTGACTATCCAGTCTTGCCTACTTAAAAGTGTTCCAGGTCAGGGATGCCAGGAACTACATAAAAGGTGTGCTTTGCCCTCTACATACATGTAAATATATATTTACCTGCTGTAAGAGTAACTTTTAATTTCCTCAGGATCTGTTATTATGTCTCCCTTTTCATTTCTGATTTTGTTGATTCAGATGCTATCCCTGTGCCCTCTAGTGAGTCTGGCCAAGGGTTTGTCTATCTTGTTGACTTTTTCAAAGAACCAGCTCCTGGTTTCATTGATTCTTTGGATAGTTCTTTTTGTTTCCACATGGTTGATTTCACCCCTGAGTTTGATTATTTNTTCATAATAGCCAGAAGCTGGAAAGAACCCAGATGTCCCTCAACAGAGGAATGGATACAAAAAATTTGGTATATTTACACAATGGAGTACTACTCAGCTATTAAAAACAATAAATATATGAAATTCCTAGGCAAATGGATGGATCTGGAGGCCATCATCCTGAGTGAAGTAACCCAATCACAAAAGAACTCACATAACAGGTACTCACTGATATGTGGATATTAGCCCAGAAACCTAGACTACCCAAGATACAATTTACTAAACACGTGAAACTCAAGAAGAAGGAAGAACAAAATGTGGACACGTCACCCTTTTCTAGAATTAAGAACAAAGCACACATTGAAAGAGTTACAGAGATCATGTGTGAAGCTAAATCCAAAGGATGGACCCAATGACTGAGGCTGCCAGGGATCCATCCCACAATCAGCCACCAAACATAGACACTATAGCATATGCCAGCAAGATGGTGCAAAAGGGCCAGGATATAGCTGTCTCGTGGGAGACTATACCAATGCCTGGCAAACATGGAGGTGGAAGCTCACAGTCAGCTATTAGATGGAACACAGGGTTCCCAAGGAAGAAGGAGCTAGAAAAAGTACCCAAGGAGCTGAAGGGGTCTTCAACCCTCTAGGTGGAAGAATAACCATGAACTAACTAGTACCCCCTGAGCTCATGTCTCTAGCTGCATATATAGAAGAGGATGGCCTAGTTGGCCATCATTGGGAAGAGAGGCCCCTTGGTCATGCAGACTTTATATGCCCCAGTACAGGGGACCGCCAGGGCCAAGATGTGGGAGTGGGTGGGTAGGGGAGCAGGGCCGGGAGGGGGGAGGGTATAGGAAACTTGCTGGATAACACTTGAAATGTAAATGAAGAAAATATCCAATAAAAGTTGGAAAAAAAAAAAAAAAGAGTAACTTTTATTTCCTTAGATGTAATTGTCATCTTGGAGGCCTACTGCTGAATAAACAAACTCTAGCTCTTTCTGATATTTTGCTGCCTGGTTCAACTCAGCTGTTCTGGCCCAAGCTTCCTGATTCAAGCTGGCTTCTCTCAGCTTCTCATTGAAATGCTCTGTTTCACCTCAAAATCACACTGTCAATCTGTTCTAATCTTCTGGCTCATTCTCATTTTCTGGCTTGTTTTGTCTTCACAAGCAACTTACCTCTATAAACTATCCAAGTAAATCTGCCTGCTCTGACTCTCTCTCTCTCTCTCTCTCTCTCTCTCTCATGTGTGTGTGTGTCTCTGTGTGTGTCTGTGTGTGTCTGTGTGTGTTTGTGTGCTTCTCTGTGCTACTTTCTTAAGTCTTCTCTTTCCTGTGCTGTTCTTATGAGTCAGGCACCTCCTACCTGTGACTCATTCTTTCAAATCCTTCTCTGATTCATCACCTTATCTGCTCCTCAACTAGATATCCTTTTCAAAGATGGCAGTTTCCTTTTACAAACCAAAATTCACTTCATTGCTTAGAATTAAAGATATAGACTAAAGGTATATCTGCATCCCAGTTGAATCACACAGACTTAGAAGGTCTGTGAATCTGATCCCTTGCCAGAACAGCCATGTGACTGAATTAAAATTCCTCTAAACCTACACATACCAGAAATGCCTATATTACCAGAAGATAGCCCTCAATATGCAGAACACACATACAATAAAATAAGCAAGCAGAAATTACTCTAAACTAAAATATATTGAGATTTATTTAGCATTGTAGATTTATAGTATAATAGTACTTTACTTTTGTATTTAATATACTACATAATGTTTACATTTTGGTGTTATATTAGCATATATATATATATATATATATATATATATATATATATATATATATATAAATTCCTTCTTCAAGAATGAAGATGTTTTGAGGACCATAGTCTGAAAAACTTCCTGATGGGTGCTATGGAGCAGTAGTAGAGTGATCACTTCATAAAAATGAGGCTAACTGCATAGACAATTTTGTAAACCAATATTAATATTAGTAATTCCTTATAAAAGCTCAAATACATATGAATTTATAATATATGTATCATTATTAATTATAAAACACATATATGTAATTTTTTCTTCAATAAAAATGCTTATTCCTGTAGTTTTTATGCTTCATTAGTTTTTTTCTTCATGGTCCTCTGTTTATGAGGTCTCAGGAGACATTTAAATGGTATTCATAAGAAAGAAAAATATTTTCATAATATGCATAAGAAAAATAATCTATTTATCTACCTTAAACAGAAAACTTCCAAGTATTTTCCTTAAATGTCTGAAAAATCTGACAGGAACATAGAGAGCAGGCTTTGAGAATCATTTGTTGTTGAATCCCAGCATAGAGATACCATCCAGGGACAAGAGTAATAGAAACTCCCAATACACTACTGCACACCTTAGCACATCCTACACAGGTAAGCTTCTCTACTTCAGATGCAGGCGAATCCAGCTCAGCAGTAAACATGCCATTGATTTTACAAGCTCAGACTGCTCTATTCAGTACCCTTTGCTAACACTCAAATCCTAAATCTAATTAATACCAGCATTATGTAGTAATGTCTGAACTTTTTACATTTTATTTTATTTTATTTTATTTTATTTTATTTTATTTTATTTTATTTTGCTATCAGAGACTTTCCACACTAACAACTCCATGCTTTCATGAGGAATAAGCATTTTTATTGTTTCTGAAGTGATTCATTAATAACTTAGATAATTTATACCCTTTTACTTCATTATTATAGTCAAAGGGATTTTAAACTCACCTTTCTCAGGAGATGGCCAAGAAATTAAGAAATATTTATTCATGTCCTGTGCACCTCATGTTATTCCAGATAATATGTGTTTTTCTTTTTCTCAACTAACAAAATAAATGACTATGAGTAAGGTAAATATATTGGACACAAATGTTTGTTTCTGTACATATACCCAGTAGTAGAAAGGTAGAAGAATGTATATTAACTGATATTTTAGTATATGATATTTTCAACTAAGTTTTGGTAAAATCTAGGGAATGCATGAATATCCCCCAAAAGGCTCCATTCTTTTTAATAAAAGGTATTTGGGATTTGTGTCTACAGCATATGTGTTTACGTTCTAATAAATGTTAAACTGATAATATGTAAAGCACCTAGAATCTGGAGGGATTATGTAGGAACTACCATTCAGTAAAAAAATTTTATCTAAATTAATAAAGATTAAAAAAGAAGGGTTTATGCCAGCAGGAACATGGACATGGAAAACCTGCCCTACGAGCAGCTGGGGTTTGTTCAGGTCAGAGCTAGCCCTGCACTATCTTGGGCATGAACTTGGCAAACTGTCCCAATGTGCCCAGAGGACACTCCATGCCACAGGAGCCCTAGCACACCCAGGATCTTGGGATCACTGAGAAGAGCTGGCTTCCAGAGAAGGTTCTGACCCTGACACTCAGGTGAGAGCTCCATCGTGTATCCCATGCCACTCAGAAACCAGTACATGCAGAAGAGAACATGGGCCCCAGAAGCAACAGAGCTTCTTGGACAGGATCCCTTTGGGCCTTCATTTTCAGCCAAGAGGTGGATCTGAACTCCAGACCTCTGTGTACTTTCTCTGCAAGAGGAGAGCTTTCCTGGTGATAGTGCTCTGACCAGTGGGACTCAGGAGAGAGTTGGACTCCCAGGAGTGCTGACAGAGGCTAACAGAATCACAGGAGAAACAAGCTCCAGCCAGAGACAGCTAGAACATCTAACACCAGAGATTACCAGATGGCAAAAGACAAATGTAAGAATCTTACTAACAGAAAAACAAGACCATTCAGCATTATCAGAACCCAGTACATGCAACACAACAAGTCCTGGATACCCCAACAGACCCAAAAGGAAGATTAGGATTTAAAATTATATCTCATGATGCTGGTAGAGGATTTTAAGAAGGGCATTAATAACTCACTTAAAGAATACAGGAGAACACTGCTAAACAGGTAGAAGACCTTAAAGAGCAAACAGAAAAATCCCTTAAAGAATTACAGGAAATCACAACCAAGCAGGGGATGGAATTGAACAAAACCATCCAAGATCTAAAAATAGAAGTAGACACAATAAAGAAAACCCAAAGGGAGACAACTCTGGAGATAGAAATTCTAGGAAACAAATCAGGAAACATACATGCAAACATGAGAAACAGAATACAAGATGTGGAAGAGAGAATCTCAGGTGCAGAAGAATCCATAGAAGACATGGACACAACAATAAAAGAAAATGCCAAATGCAAAAAAGATCCTAACTCAAAATATCCAGGAAATTCAGGACACAATGAGAAGACCAAATCTAAGGATAATAGGTATAGATGAGAATGAAGATTTTTCAACTTAATGGGCCAGTAAATATCTTCAACAAAATTATAGAAGAAAACTTCCCTAGCCTAAAGAGAGAGATGCCCATGAACATACAAGAAGCCTACAAAACTCCAAATAGACTGGACCAGAAAAGAAATTTCCCCCAACACATAATAATCAAAACAATAAATGTACTAAATAAGGATAAAATATTAAAAGCAGGAAGGAAAAAAGGTCAACTAACATATAAAGGCAGACCTATCCGAATTACACCAAACTTCTCACCAGAGACTATGAAAGCCAGAAGATCAAGGACAGAGGTTGTATAGACCCTAAGAGAACACAAATGCTAACCCAGGCTACTATACCCAACAAAACTCTCAATTACCATAGATGGAGAAACCAACGTATTCCATGACAAAACCAAATTCACAAAATATCTTTCCACAAATCCGGCCCTTCAAAGGATAATAAAGGGAAAACTCCAACTGAAAAAGGGAAATGACATCTTAGACAAAGCAAGAAATTAATCCTTCAAGAAACCTAAATGAATATAGCCACAAGAACAGAATCCCAACTCTAACAACAAAAATAACAGAAAGTAACAATAACCTTTCCTTAATATCTCTTAATATCAATGGACTCACTTCCCCAATAAAAAGACATAGACAAACAGACTGGCTACATAAACAGGACCCAACATTTTGCTGCATACAGGAAACCCACCTCAGGGAAAAAGACAGACACTACCTGTCTTAGTCAGGTTTTATATTCCTGCACAAACATCATGACCAAGAAGCAGTTGGGGAGCTTACACTTCAATATTGCTATTCATCACAAAGGAAGTGAGGATTGGAAATCAAGCAGGTCAGGAAGCAGGAGCTGACTCAGAGGCCATGGAGAGATATTTCTTACTTGCTTGCTTCCCCTTGCTTGCTCAGCCTGCTCTCTTAATCCAAGACTACCAGCCCAGGGATGGTCCCACCCACAAGGGGCCCTTCCTCCTTGATCACTAATTGAGAAAATGCCTTACAGCTGGATCTCATGGAGGCATTTCCTCAACTGAAGTTCCTTTCTCTGTGATAACTCCATCTTGTGTCAAGATGACACAAAACTAGCCAGTACACTACCTCAGAATAAAAGGCTGAAAAACAATTTTCCAAGCAAACAGTCCGAAGAAACAAGCTGGAGTAGCCATTCTAATATCAAATAAATTCGACTTCCAACCACAGTTATCAAAAAAAGACAAGAAGGGGCACTTCATACTCATAAAAGGTAAAATTTGCCAAGGTGAACTCACAATTCTGAATATCTATGCTCCAAATGCAAGAGTATCCACATTCATTAAGGAAACTCTAGTATAGCTCAAACCACACATTGCACCTCACACAATAATAGTGGGAAACTTCAACACCCCACTTTCATCAATGGACAGATCCTAAAAACAGAAACTAAATAGAGACACATTGAAACTAACAGAAGTTATGAAACAAATGGATATAACACATACCTAAAGAACATTTTATCCTAAAACAAAAGGATGTACCTTCTTCTCAGCACCTCATGGTACCTTCTCCAAAATTGACCATAATAACTGGTCACAAAACAGGCCTCAACAGATACAAAAATATTGAAATTGTCCCATGCATCCTATCAGATCACCAAGTATTAAGGCTGATCTTCAATAACAACATAAATAATAGAAAGCCAACATTGACATGGAAGCTGAACAACACTCAATGATAACTTGGTCAAGGAAGAAATAAAGAAAAAGATTAAAGACTTTTTAGAGTTTAATGAAAATGAAGCCACAACATACCCAAACTGATGGGACACAATGAAAGCATTCCTAAGAGGAAAACTCATAGCTCTGAGTGCCAGAAAAAAAAGACCTAGAGAGAGCATACACTAGCAGCTTGAAAGCACACCTAAAGTGCTTGCACAAAAGGAAACTCAAGAGAAGTAAACAGCAGGAAATAATCAAACTTAGGGCTGAAATCAACCAAGTAGAAACAAAAAGAAGTATACAAAGAAGCAACCAAAACAGTAGTTAGTTCTTTGAGAAAATCAACAAGATATATAAACCCTTAGCCAGACTAACTAGAGGGCACAGGGACAGGATCCTAACTAACAAAATCAGAAAAGAAAAAGGAGACATGACAACAGAACCTGAGGAAATCCAAAAACATCAACAGATCCAACTACAAAAGGCTATATTCAACAAAACTGGAAAACCTGGATGAAATGAACAATTTCCTAGACATATATCACATAACAAAGTTAAATTAGGATCAGATTAATGATATAAATAGTACCATTTCCCCTAAAGAAGTAGAAGTAGTCATTAATAGTCTCCCAATTAAAAAAAAAAAAAATGCCCAGGAACAGATTGGTTTACTGCAGAGTCCTATCAGACCTTCAAAGAAGACCTAATTCCAATTCTCCTTAACCAATTCCACAAAATAGAAACAGAAGGTAATCTACCCAATTCATTCTGTGAAGCCACAATCACTCTGATAACTAAACCAACATAAAAACCCAACAAAGAAAGAGAATTTGAGACCAATTTCCCTTATTAATATTGATGCAAAAATACTCAATAAAATTTCTCCCAAACCGAATCCAAGAACACATTAAAATGATCATCCACCATGATCAATTAGGCTTCATCCCAGAAATGCAAGGATGGTTTAATATATTGAAAACTATTAAAATAATCCACTATATAAATAAACTCAAAGGCCAAAACCACATGATTATCTCATTACATGCTGAGAAAGCATTTTACACAAACCAACACTCTTTCATGATAAAAGTCTTAGAAAGATCAGAAATTCAAGGCCCATAAATAAACATAATAAAAGTAATCTACAGCAAACCAGTAGCCAACATCAAACTAAATGGAGAGAAACTTGAAGCAATTCCACTAAAATCAGGAACTAGAGAAGGCTGCCCACTCTCTCCATACATATTCAATATAGTACTTGAAGTCCTAGCCAGAGCAATTAGACAACAAAAGGAGATCAAAGGTATACAAATTGGAAAGGAAGAAGTCAAAATGTCACTATTTGTAGATGATATGATAGTATATATAAGTGACCCTAAGGATTTCACAGAAGAACTCCTAAACCTGATAAACAGCTTCAGTGAAGTAGCTGGATATAAAATTAACTCAAACAAATCAATGGCCTTTCTCAACACAAAGGATAAACAGGCTGAGAAAGAAAGTAGGGAAACAACACCCTTCACAATAGTCACAAATAATATAAAATACCTTGGTGTGACTCTAACTGAGAAAGTGAAAGATCTGTATGGCAAGAACTTCAAGTCTCTGAGAAAGAAATCAAAGAAGTTCTCAGAAGATGGAAAGATCTCCAATGCTCATGGACTGGCAGGATTGATATAGAAAAATGGCTATCTTGCTGAAAGGATTCTACAGATTCAATGCAATTCCCAACAAAATTCCAAATTAATTCTTCACAGAATTAATTAGAAAGGGCAATTTGCAAATTCATCTGGAATAACAAAAAACCTGTTAGCAAAAAATATTCCCAGCAATAAAAGAACCTCTGGTGGAATCACCATGCCTGACCTCAAGCTGTACTACAGAACAATTGTGATTAAAAAAAAATGTATAATACCAGCACAGTGACAGCCAGATAGATCAATGGAATAGAATCAAAGACCCAGAAATGAACCCACACACCTGTGGTCACTTGATCTCTGACAAAGGTGCTAAAACCACCCAGTGGAAAGAAGACAGAATTTTCAACAAATGCTGCTGGCTCAACTGGTGGTTATCATGTAGAAGAATCTGAATTGATCCATTCTTATCTCCTGTAGAAAGCTCAAGTCTAATTGGATCATGGAACTTAACATAAAACCAGAGACACTTAAACTTATAGAGAAAAAATTGCAGAAGAGCCTTGAAGATATTGGCACAGGGGAAAATTCCTGAACAGAACAGCAATGGCCTGTGCTTTAAGATCAAGAATCTACAAATGGGACCTCATAAAATAGCAAAGCTTCTATAAGGCAAAAGACACTGTCAATAAGACAAAAAGGCTACCAACAGATTGGGAAAGGATTTTTACCAATCCTAAATTTATATATTTTGTAACATATAAATACATAAACAATATATAGTGTATTTATGTAATATATAATTTGTACATACATAAATATGTAGAGAGAGGGATAGAGAGAGAGATAGAGAGAGAGAAAGACAGAGAGAGTGTGATTAACTAATTAATATATTTTCCTTTGTTAGCTGCTAAGGAAATGATATATCTAGCTATGCTGTTGGAGTTTTGTCTGAGCCATTATTCAGTTCCTGATGGATAATAAAAGATATGGAAAATTGAATAATAAGAAGGAAAGTTCCAATTCTTAGAGAACCCTCACTAATACACCAAGAATAGTGTGACCAGGCTATATTATACCACCAACTCACTAATTTTCTCTTCACCCCCTTGAATAATGCTCTTCAGATTTCTCAATATATATTTTCCATATCTTAAAATACTTTACTTTGGCAAATTTTGTTGTGTTCTCACTAGTTTTAGAAAGAGTTGGTTTCTGAAGATCACCTAGTTCAGATGGATTTCTTTGAAATGTCTACTTTGTACAAGAATAAAGAATATTTGGAAACAAAGTGACTTCATCTAAAACAAAATGGATGAAGAGAAAAATTAGTGAATTGGTGGTACAGTATAGCTTGGTCACACTATTCTTAGTACATTAGTGAGGGGTCTCTAAGAATCACTTTATTCTCTGTATTATAGTCATTTTAAATTTACATTTAATTTCTTTAAAGATAGGGTCTTAGAACATAGCCCTAGTTACCCTGGAATTCATCATGTAGACTGTACTTATTCCAGTCCACAGAGATCTACCTGCTTCTGCCTCTCATGGGTTAAGATTAAAGACTTGTACCCAAACCCTGCTAGAAAATATTGCTAAGTCCTAAAGCATCCTACTTCTAGCTACTTTTCCTAACATTCTTACACAAGTTTTAAAATAACCTGGATCTTCCCATATGCTGTCTTTTGGTCTTGCCCTATTTCTAATAATGGTTTATTTATAAAGACCACCTTTAAAGTTACTAGAAAATTGGAGGCTTCATCATGTAGTAAAACAAATAATTATCGGCAGAGAACTTTCAACCATCTCCTCCCCTAGGGAAATTTTCTCATTCTCACTTATAATAACATAATACATTAAATTATAGACAAAATGATATTTTTTATTATAATCAATAAAACTATGAAACAATATACATTTTATAATTGAATAGATGGTAACAATAAATTAGCCATTCTCTGATGTTGTACTATATCCCCTTAGCAGTGATCGCAGCTTTTATGATCATTTATATGCAATTTTACTAAGCTAAGCTTATTCAGCTCATGGTTCTGGAACTATTAATTTTAGCTGTCTTTAGATACCTGATATAACACTTTTAAAAATTAGACAATTAAGACATTGTGAAAACATTATAGTAGTTCTCAACCTTTTTAATGCTGCGACCCTTTAACACAGTTCCTCATGCTATGGTGACCCCCCTAACAATAAAATCATTTTCATTGCTACTTCATAACTGTAATTTTGCTATGGTTATGGATCATAATGCAAATATCTGATATGCAGGATATCTTACGTGTAACCCCTGTGAAAGGGTCAGTTGACCCCAAAGGGGTCATGCAGCATTTGTAATTTTTGCTCTTTATTTAATAAGATGTCTTGGTTTGCTTTTACATAAAAAGGTGTGTTCTCTTTCTCTCTGTCTTTTTGTTCTGTCTGTCTCTGTATCTCTCTCTCTCTGCCTCTCTCTCTCTCTCTCTCTCTCTCTCTCTGCCTCTCTCTCTCTCTCTCTTCCTCCCTTAGTGTGTGTGTGTGTGTGTGTGTGGTGTGTATACGACATCATACTTCTTTGGGAGTTAGTGCTTTCCTTCCAACATGTAAGTCCTTAAGATAGAACTCAGATTATCAGGCTTGAAAATAGGTTGCTTTACTTCCTGAGTTATCTCCTGTTATTCTTTTAATCAACAAAGCAAGTAAATTTTAAATGGATATATGCATTTTTCACATATTTTGCCTGGTGTTGTATTAATAATAAAATATTCATGGTATAGACTATAATCAGTCCTAGTTGTTACATAGACCGGTTTGAGTCTTAGCCTCATGGTAATCTAATAGCAGAAAGTAAATCTACAGAAAACTTAGATATTTAGTAGTTTACATTTTGATTTTATTTCCATGGAGTTTGATGCATGATGTTTCAGATGAATTAGTGCACATATAACAAATACATGAGTCCTTAACATTGTTTTTCTTCCTTATCTACATTATATACATGTCATGAAATTAAATGTTAACTATAAGACTAAAAATCTAATTACCAGTTGTGAGACTATTCTTTCCTTGAAAGTAGTTCTTGAAATAAATTAATCTCAGCACTCGAGAGGTAGAGGCAGGTAGATGTCTGAGTTTGTGGTTGCCTGGTCTACAGAGTAAGTTCCAGGACAGCAAGGGCTACACAGAGAAACCCTGTCTCCTAAAAAACAAAACAAAACAAAAAACAAAATCTCTCTCTCTCTCTATTTCTCTCTCTCTCTCTCTCTCTCTCTCTCTAATGGGTTGAATAATATCCAAAGACTATGTATGCATTTTTAGTTTACATTCAATCTTTCAGTCTTCTAGCAGCTGAAACACCAGGAAGTAAATTGATACATTCATTTGGACTGTTCTAACAATTGAGAAAAAATGAAAATATACAGTAGGATTAAAAATTCTATAGACAAGAAGGATTCAAAATCAGGCAATATTTATTGTCACTCTGATGCCTAAAATGTCTGAAACCAAGGCTTCAGGAGGCTGGTGAGGGCCAGATTCCTGGTCATAACCAGAGTTCTCTTTACTGTGTCTTCTTGTGAAGGAGTGCAGAAAAGAGTTCTGGAAACTATTTTTAAAAGCCACAATGGAACTAAGGAAGGTTCTCCTAACAACCAACAAATTACCTTCCCTCAAGCTACTTCTGGAGAACATTATACTTGGAGTTAGAACACAAACATGAACTTTGAAAAACACACACATCCAATTTATTTTTTAGTGAAATTAAGGCAGCTAAACAAAACAACAAACAAACAACAAAGAAAAGATGGTTGGGGGAAATGTTTAGTAATACTCCCACCTTCCAGAAGGTTCATTCCAGTGAGTGTATTTGGGAAATAATTAATAGATATCTCATTACTAAAAGACAAACAAAGTATAGTTTTTATAAGCACATAGGTAAGTACAGAAAATTATGGAACCACCTGGAGGAGGACACTTGAGGTTGTTTAGTCATAGATCACCCTTTGTGACATTCAAGCTTAGCTGAAGAATGGAGAAGAGAAGCCAACACTAAAGAAACACATTCTACACGCAGGAAAGTAAAAGGATTCCAATGTATAAAAAGTGAAAGTTTTTGGGTTCTTCAAGCTATAGGAAGGAACTCAGAAGCATCATTGGAGTAAAGTGAACAAATGAATAGGTATTATGCGGGGGGGGGGGGTCGGGGGGAGGGAGATAGATGAACAAGAAATTGAGAAGAAGTCAGGTTAGGAAGAGCTATAACCAAAGGAGTTTGGATTTTGTCTAAATACAGTGAAAAAGCTAGTGATCTGATTTATGTTTTATACAAATGACTCTGGCTGCTCTGTTGAGAATGGATTGAAAAGGCCAAATATGCATACCTAGGGACACAACCACACACCCCACATCCTGCCTCCAGAGTGCTGTGAGAAATGGAAAAGGCATGTTCAGCCAAGTTCCTGTCATATGGTGATACAGGAGCTGGTGACCTAATATGAGTCCCCCAAGGATCTTTGATCACCAGATGGTAGAGAGACCACCTTCTCTCTCTCTGCAGCCTGCTCGGTCTCTGCACAGCAGCTGCCCAGAGTCCATAACAGCATGTGGGGCTGCACAAAGGATGGGACCTAGATAGCTCTGCCAGTTTCCCATACTCCAGGGACAATGATTTAAATGTGACCATTTTCATAAATAAGATACAGCTTCATATTCAATGTGTGAGACAGCCATTTTTAACAGTGCTTGGGATGTGAAATAGCCAATCTTCAGGAACAAATAAATCAAAATAGTACTATACATACATATATCCATACTCACACAGACATTATATATATTCATGTATATATATGTGTGTGTGTGTGTGTGTGTGTGTGTGTGTGTGTGTGTGTGTGTGTGTGTGTGTGTGTGTGTGTGTGTGTGTGTGTGTGTGTGTGTGTGTGTGTGTGTGTGTGTGTGTGTGTGTGTGTGTGTGTGTGTGTGTATATGGAGAGAGAGAGACCCTGTGCAACTGCTAGTTCAACTACTTTTTTATCATTTTGTCACTTATTTGTCATGTTTAGTAAGTGCTAGATTCCTTTTATACAAGAATATTTCCTATGAAGGACTACACCTCCTTGATATACGTTGATCACTGAAAACTGAATCAATGGATCAATTGTGATAATCTTTACCTCCCTGCAGCATTCTTTAATTAGCCCGCTAAGGATTTCCGAGCTAGAGTTTTTTGTCACATTAAGCTTTCTTATTATCTGTAACCAATTAGATAGCAAACACTGCAATGAATTTAGCATTTAAAAAGGAAGTTATTGGCATGTTGAGTTAACATGAATGAACAACAGATACTGAACCATGAGTAGTACAGAGATTCTGATCCATCTTTGTGAAGGACATTCTAGTGAAGCATAATAGAAAATGTCATGGACAAAGTAAGGAAAAAGTGATGGAAAGAGAATATAATTACTGGAAAACATGTTTACTTTCTATTATAAAAAAATAAGACTTATGTAACTTTATTATTAGATTTGGCTTAATGTTTGTTGTTCCATCTGTAAATTCTATTCACGTTTTAATGAATACCAAGAAGAGCCCATAGCTTTTTTGCTAGATTTTTGATACTGATAATTTTGCTAATTTGGGGGTGAGGGAAGTGCTGTGTATATTTTTATAGGGGAGCCATAGATTATGCAAGAAGCAAGCTGTTACAAACTCTGCAGAATCTCAATTTCATTTGTAAGTTTTCTTGACATCACAGTTGTCCTATCATTTTGCTAAGAGTAGTACAGGATTTGGTACACATCCAAATGGCCAGGATACTACATACAGCAGGTTACAGCTTTGTGTTTATAACCAAGCAAATGAACATAATTAAAATCTAGCAGTTTCAGAATTCAACATAGAAGGATTTCAGCTAATTTCCTGAAAGATTTTTAGTTCACATCACTGATTTGCAACAGATTTTTCAAACACAGTCTCGAGAACTCCTGAGGGAGCAGCTGTGAAAGGGGTGAAGAAGTCTAGGTCATTGGTTGTGAATGAGCTTTCCTGAACCAGATGAAGCTGTTGATGTTGGAGTGAGTGATGGCTATGTTGCTCTGTTCTACAACTAGCTTTGCTTACGGAAGCTTTTATGGGTATTAATATTTAACATTAACTGAAGGCCAGCAATACTCTGGTTGATGGCTACAACATTGAGGTAGTTTTGGTCCTGGTCCAACTGGACAATTTCCAATTATACAAAAAGGAAATAGAATTTTACTATTATTTTAAAATAAGGATGAATAGATGGAAAAGAAATTGTTAAACATACTGTACTCTGAAGAAGACTAGTTGAATTTCATTGGCTTTTAAAACATAAGTTTTATAAGAAAATAATTCATATTTTCTGTAATTGCCTTACAAAAGCTTTGCAATTTTATGAGGTTCCATTTGTTGATTCTTGATCTTACAGCACAAGCCATTGCTGTTCTGTTCAGGAATTTCCCCCCTGTGCCCATATGTTCTAGGCTCTACCCCACTTTCTTCTCTATAAGTTTTTAAGTGTCTCTGGTTTTATGTGGAGGTCCTTCATCCACTTAGACTTGAGTTTTGTACAAGGAGATTAGAATAACCCTGATATAGTTGTCTCTTTTGAGGCTAAACCAGTGCCTGGCAAATACAGAAGTGGATGCTCACAGTCAGCTATATGATGGAACACAGAGCCCCCAATGGAGGAGCTACAGAAAGTACCCACGGAACTGAAGGGGTCTACAACCATATAGGTGGATCAAAAATATGAACTAACCAGTACCCCCAGATATCTCTAGATGCATATGTAGCAGAAGATGGCCTAGTCGGCCATCATTAGGAAGAGAGGCTCCTTGGTCTTGCAAACTTTATATTCCCCAGTTACGGGGAATGCCAGTGCCAAGAAGTGGGAGTGGGTGGATAGGGGAGCAGGGAGGAGATGGGGGGCACAGGGAACTTTGGGGATAACATCGGAAATGTAAATAAAGAAAATATCTAATAAAAAAAGGATAGATCAATTCGCATTCTTCTCCATGATAACCACCAGTTGAGCCAGCACCATTTCTTGAAAATTCTGTCTTCTTTCCACTGGATGGTTTTAGCTCCTTTGTCAAGGATCAAGTGACCATAGGTGTGTGGGTTCATTTTGGGGTCCTGGATTCTATTCCATTAATCTACTTGTCTGTCCCTGTAACAGTACCATGCAGTTTTTAATCACAATTGCTCTGTAGTATAGCTTGAGTTTGGGGATTGTGATTCCACCAGAGGTTCTTTTATTGTTGAGAATGGTTTTTGCTATCCTAGGTTTTTTGGTATTCCAGATGAATTTTCAAATTGCCTTTTCTAACTCTGTGAGGAATTAAGTGGGAATTTTGATGGGGATTGTATTGAATCACTAGTTTGCTTTCATCAAGATGGCTATTTTTACCTAAATCCAATAGAGGGCTAATGTCCAATACATACAAAGAATTCAAGAAGGTCAGAGAAAGAAATCATCCTATTAAAAAGTGGGGTACAGAGCCAAACAATGAATTTTCAACTGAGGAATACTGAATGGCTGAGAAGCACCTAAAGAAATGCTCAACATGCTTAGTCATCAGGGAAATGCAAATCAAAACAACCCTGAGATTCCACCTCACACCAGTCAAAATGGCTAAGATCAAAAACTCAGGTGACAACAGATTCTGGTGTGAATATGGGGAAAGATGAACACTCCTCCATTGCTGGTAAGATTGCAAGCTGGTACAACCACTCTGGAAATCAGTTTGGTGGTTCCTCAGAAAATTGGAAATAGTACTACCAGAAGATCCTGCAATACCACTCCTGGGCATATACCCAGAAGATGTTCCAAGATATATTTAAGACATATGCTCCACTATGTTCATAGCAGCCTTATTTATAATAGCCAGAAGCTGTAAAGAATCCTGATGTCCCTCAACAGAGGAACAGATACAGAAAATGTGGTACATTTTCACAATGGAATACTACACAGCTATTAAAAACAATGAATTTATGAATTCTTAGGCAAATGCATGGATCAGGGGATATCATCCTGAGTGAGGTAACCCAGTCACAAAGGAACACACACGGCATGCACTCTCTGATGAGTGGATATTATTTCAAGATATAGTTCCCAAACACATGAAACTCAAGAAGAATTAATACCAAAGTGTGAGTACTTTGAAACTTCTTAAAAGGGGGAGCAAAATTCCCATGGAAGGAGTTACCAAGACAAAGTGTGGAAAAGAGACTGAAGAAATAACCATCCATAGACTTACCCCACCTGGGGATCCATTCCATATACAACCACCAAACCCAGATGCTATTGTGGATGTCAACAAGAGCTTGCTTACAGGAGCCTGATATAGCTGTCTCCTGAGAGGCTCTGCCAGTGCCTGACAAATACAGAAGTGGATGCTCACAGCCATTCTTTAGACATAACACAGTTTCTCCAATGAAGAATCTCGAGAAAGTACCCAAGGTGTTGAAGGGATTTGCAGCTCCACAGGATGAACAATAATATGAACTAACCAGTACTCCCAGAGCTCCCTGGGACTAAACCACCAACCAAAGAAAACACATGGCTCTAGCTGCATATGTAGCAGAGGATGGCCTAGTTGGACATCAGTGGGAGGAGAGGACCTTGGTGCTGTGAAGGTTCTAGGTCCCAGTGTAGGAGAATGCCAGGGCCAGGAAGCGGGAATGAGTTGATGTTGATTGGTGAGCAGGGAGAGGGGGAGGGAATAGGGGTTTTTGGAGGGGAAACCAGAAAAGGGGATAACATTTGAAATGTAAATAAAAAAAATCATAAAAAAGAAATGACTATTATCTGTGTATACTTAAATAGCTATTTGAAGTTAATAAGAATATATGTTGAGTATTCAAAGTTATAAATTTGATGAACTACACAAATCTTATGAAGAATGATTTATTGCAACACATAAAACACTTTACAATTAATTCTTAATTTTTTATTATTGAATTTTTCTATTCAATTTTATCTGTGTAACTTATGGAAATCAAATTTGAAAGCAAGCAGTACCCCTTGCTAGGTTCATGTTACGCTGGTTTTAGTTTTGGTTCAAATATTTTTCCCAGAGGCAAGCTGATAATTCTTTAGGGGGATGAATAATGTTTCTCCTATTTCCCTGTTGTAGTGGGAAAAGGATTGATTTATATCCTGCTTTTTTTTTCCAATTTGCTTCTCTAATTGATATAGTCATGCTTGAGAATAATCCATTAATAAGCATGGCTGTGGTTTTAAGGGAAGTAATGCTACGGAAGCACTAAACAAACCAACAGAAGAGAGTGTATTTTATTTATTTATAATTATCCTGAAAAAATAGATTGCATATGTCTGGATAGTGGCTGCTTCATGATAGGCTCCTGAAGCTTTGTGAGCTTCCTCGATTGCATTTTAGAATTTTCTTGGCAAACATTTAGAAATTTCTCAATGTGCTGCAAGTAAGATGCCATCTTTTAAATGACGCTTTGCTCGATTTCTTGCATACTTTAAAGAAATGTCACTTTTTTCCTTCTCAATTTTGAATCTTTAAGGATAGATTTGATGCCTTATACCTTGGAGTGTCTTTTGACTTCTAACAGAAATGGATCAAGGTAAAGCAGTTGGCAGACTTACTGTGTTTCCACATGGACTTTTACAGTGTCCCTGAGAAGGGCACTACTGTAAACCTTTAATATCTACCTACTAGTTTAATTTAGGACATGGTGCTAACCAGGGGGATGCACGAGTCATATAGAAAGCAATGATAAAAACAGTACAGAATATCTCCTTGTAAATGGTATACTCACATGAAATAAACCCTTTTAAAAAACACAAGTAATCATTTTTCTCATACAGAACTAATACTTAAAAGTGCAAGTTAATTACAGAAACAGTATACAAAAGTGTAAAAAGCCAAATGATCAAAGAAAATAGAATATATGTTCTTTACCCCAAGGAAATGTCCATGAAACACTATTTTTTTTTCTTTTTTGGTCTTCTGATTGTATGTGATCTATCTTCATGATTAGTTGCACCTATGTGAAGTCATACTATGCAGTCAATCTTGTCACAGAACTCTTAGCTAAATGAATTTTGCATGCAGTTAAATATCCTTTAGGTAATGTACACAATGTGTGTGTGTGTGTGTGTGTGTATACATTAATGTATTTAAGTAGTATTTTATTAAACTGCTGTTTCTCCTATTTGACAATTGTATTTTTTTTAATTTTTTTCTCTTTATTAGATATTTTCTTCATTTACATTTCAAATGTTATCCAGAAATTTCCCCTTACCCTCCCGCATCCCCGCCCTGCTCCCCTACCCCCCCCCTCCCACATAATGGCCCTGGCATTCCCCTGTACTGGGGCATATAAAGTCTGTATGACCAAGGGGCCTCACTAGGCCATCTTCTTCCATATATGCAGCTAGTGACATGAGCGCAGGGGGAACTAGTTAGTTCATGTTATTCTTCCACCTATAGGGTTGAAGACCCCTTCAGCTCCTTGGGTACTTTCTCTAGCTCTTTCCTTGGGAGTCCTGTGTTCCAACTAATAGCTGACTGTGAGCAACCACTTCCGTGTTTGCCAGGCACTGGTTTAGCCTCCCATGAGACAGCTATATCAGGTCCCTTTCAGCATTATCTTGCTGGCATATGCTATAGTGTTTATTTTTGTGGCTGATTATGGGAAGGATCCCTGGCAGCCGCCGTCACTGGTTGGTCCATCCTTTTGATTCAGCTTCAGGACAATTGTATTTTGAGTGACCTCTGTACCCTCAATTATAACTAATTTAGTGACAAACATCTATGTAGCTAGATCCTTGTGCATAACCTTCATTAACAAAATAATTTAATATGCTAATCAATACATGTCATTCATTGTCACTAATAAATCATAAACCTATAATAATAGGAATCTAAAATAATTAGAGTGTTTTCATGTTTAGAATAGCATCATATAGTTGTAAACCAGAAAAAAATTGTTACCTAAAACACACAGGGAGAAGAGAGTTGGGGGAAGGAGAGGGAGAGGGAGAGGGAGAGGGAGAGGGAGACGGAGACGGAGACGGAGACGGAGACGGAGACGGAGACGGAGACGGAGACGGAGACGGAGACGGAGACGGAGACTACAATGATAGGTGTAATTTTGTAAATTAATTCCCCTACAACAACATTTTGGTTGCCAATTTCTTTTCTTTTTTCTTTTTGTTTTCTTTTTTAAGTAATATGATATGTTCTGTATCTTTCAGACAACATGAAGATATTAACCGCCCATGGCCAGACACAGTCCTGAGAATACATAGATGAAACACATAACTTTCCTGTCCTTTAACTGTTCATAGTTCTGTGGCCATAGAGTGATTTGTAAAGAAATGAGCTAAACTTTCAGAAAATTAGCTGTGCCATCAATTACAGATAAAAATGAGATGACAATGAATAGACTGTCATAGACAAATAATATAAAATATTTTCTGAAGCACTGCATACATCATGTTTGTTACAATGATTTAAATAATGCAATAGTATCTATATTATCTTTGTTTGAATTGAACTATTATAAGATGCTAATATCAACATGAGAGTTGGTAGTTAGCAACCTATTTATGCATCAATAAGGGCATATTGGGATTTTCCATGAGGACACAGAAAATGGATTTTGAATAAATATTTGAAGTGCTAAGAGTTATGCAAAACAACAAAGAGCACAATTTAATACCACTGAGATATTAAATGATGAAGACTAATACTCGAAAATACTAATAAACTCATCGATTATTAAGTTTTTTCCATTTATTTTCTAATTCCTTTTAATTTTTGGTATTTACTATAGTCAAAAGACTATATTGCTGTATTCATAATTGATGACATAAACATTAATGTGATATTTGACATCATGGTTAACTTTTTTTTTTACTATATATTTTTAAATTAGATGTCTTATTTACATTTCAAATGTTATCCACTTTCCTGGTTTCCCCTCCAAAAACCCCTTATACCATCCCTGCTACCCCTGCTCACCAACCCACCCATTCCTGCTTCCCTGTCCTGGAGTTCCCCTATACTTGGTCATCAATCCTTCACATGACCAAGGGCCTCTCCTTCCATTGGTGTCCAACAAGGCCATCCTCTGCTTCATATGCGGCTGGAGCCATGGGTCCCTCCATGTATACTCTTTGGTTGGTGGTTAGCCCCTGGGGAGCTCTGGGGGTACATTTGAGTTTGAAAATAATGGCAGGTAAATATTTATGGTTGATTTATCCATTATTTCATGAGGTTACATTAGCATCATCTCTTTAAAATGTTCTCAGATGTTCCAAGTAATTTATTATTTTTAAAGTTCAGGTGTCATGACAAGGATTCCCTTAAGTTTACATTTATTTTTAATATTTTGTTGCCCTAGAATCAGTAACAGTTCCACTACCATTTTGATTTCTTCTAATCAGTGTCACAGAAGTGAGTGTGGATTTTCATTTTATTCAACTAAAGTGAAGAACTGCATTGGCAGACTAGTCCAAAAAAAATGACAATAATTTGATGATTGTTGTCAAAGAGAATAGTTTGAGGGAATTAAAAAAAAAAAAAAAAAAAAACAGAAACAACAGGCCTTAGTGTCTTTCTCTGCTCCACGTTAAATGAACCAATTTAGGTATCTTTGAACTACTGTATTCTCTGATAACTATTCGTATGTTTAAGAGTGGCAAACTAACTCTGTTGTTTTCAGTATGTGGAATGTTTCCCAAGATGATCAATAAGGGAAAGGGTGATCTAGTTTCCTAGTATATAGTTTTAAGGTTAGTTTGCATTTTTGAACTTTTCAATCATAGGTTTATGTTAATGAAGTTAAGTTATTCTGGATACTTATTTCTTTAATAAAGAGTGGATTCAAGTTATACTGAATTCAGGTATGGAAAAGTCTAGTAGTTGTTGTTAAATCTTGTATGCCAAAATTTAGCCATGTATCAGAATATGAAGGACAGAATCTCTATGCAGAAAATTTAAAACATGGTTGTTCTTTTTGAAAGTAATTGAACAGTTGTTTTTAATTTACAAAAAAAGTGCTTTATTTTCAAGACTATTTTATTCAAAAGTCTATTCCCCTGAAGAAGAAAGAAACCCAAAATCATGCCTAATTGAGATTACATAAGGAAATATTAAGATATTAAATCTAGAACTAAGTTTTTAAAAAAATATTTATAGTTTCCCCCGAGACAGCTATACCAATGCCTGGCAAACATGGAGGTGGAAGCTCACAGTCAGCTATTAGATGGAACACAGGGTTCCCAAGGAAGAAGGAGCTAGAGAAAGTCCCCAAGGAGCTGAAGGGGTTTTCAACCCTCTAGGTGGAAGAATAACCATGAACTAACTAGTACCCCCTGAGCTCATGTCTCTAGCTGCATATATAGAAGAGGATGGCCTAATTGGCCATCAGTGGGAAGAGAGGCCCCTTGGTCATGCAGACTTTATATGCCCCAATACAGGGGAACACCAGGGCCAAGAAGTGGGAGCAGATGGGTAGGGGAGCAGGGCCGGGAGGGGGGAGGGTATAGGGAACTTTCTGGATAACACTTGAAATGTAAATGAAGAAAATATCTAATAAAAGTTGAAAAAATATTTAAATGTTTAGAACAAAATTTACTCTATATATTTAAAGTTCATTCACTTTCTCACACAGTGAGCAATACTTTTTTTCCATTATATAATGAGTATCATTAGCATAGTTATAAAATGTATACAGTAAGTTCACTAGTGTTTGGCCATTAGGTCACTAATAAAAAGAATATCCTTTTCAAAATAATTTTAGAGCTTTTCAAGAGCTATCACAGTATCTTACAAACCAATTTCAGAACTGATTTGAAGAAAACAAGGATGAGCTAATACTATAGCATCAATCTATATGCAATAGACTCTTGGAATATAGTTTTTCATGTTGTGGTAAGTCCCACTGGTGAAATCATTTGGTTGCTACTTCATAACTGTGCTTTGGCTACTGTTAGGTATAGTAATGGAAAATTGGAATTTTTTGATAGGCTTAGGATACCCCTATGAAAGGGTGATAAACCACCAATTGAGTCATGACTCAGACATTGAGAACCATTGTTCTAAATGATACATGTACTACATTCTGAGATAATATTTTTCAAGTATTGAAATTTCATACAGAATCTTTAAGAGTTTGATGGAAATAATATATTATTAAGTGGAAGTTAAAAGTGTTATAGATTTAAGATTTCAAGAATAATATTTAGATGATGGCCTAGATAGAATGCATAATTTTAAATATTGTACCTTAGTGTGCTAGAAGAGAGAAGTACTGGGGAAGCACTGGGGAAGCCAGTACTGAAGCTGATGTAAGATTTCAGAAATAATCAATTACTATGTCAACAGTATGGAAATGAATTATGCACAGGATAGTTTTGAGATGAACATGGCTGGGGAGATACAATGAGGAGAATGCTATGGTTGATCACACATGCAATCACGAGACTTCTGAAAGAGATTGGACAGTAGCAAATGATGCCTGCCTAGATGTGAGAGCTCTGTTGACTGGAGAAATGTGAAGTTAATTGACAGAGACAACCCCATCTGAAAAATGAGAGGAAAACCTTTTTGATTTTAATTAATTGATTTTGAGACTTTGGTCAATATGATGGGTTTTCAGAAATCAAAATATCCTGAAGGTGATTGACTTTAATATTCGAAAACTAGATGAATATAATCAATAGCAGTTAACTGTTTGGGTTATACAAATATGTATTTTTATTGTTAAATCTTTAGCTATTGAAACACTTAGCTGGTTATATTCTTTATACATCTCTACCATCATCTTTGTATTTCCAACACCATATTAAGGAAATGGTGACAAGCACAGAGATGGATAAAATCTGCATGCAACAAAGCTCCTTGCATAGGTTAAATGTGTGCCAGCCAGGGAATAGCAAAAACATGGCAGAGGATATAGAAGGAAATGAAATGACAAGGTGGTAGAAGAAACAGAAAGCTATGGAAAATAAAAGTTGCGCTAAAACGTTCTCACCAGAAAAATGATTTTATGTTAAGAAGACAGTTAAATAGTAACTTTAAATTTGTATCAAATGTCTATAGCATATATATGTGTGTGCATATGCATATGAACACACATACACACACACACACATACACACACACACACACACACACACACACACACACACACATATATATATATATATATATATATATATATGCTCAGGAAACAAGAATAAATAGTAAGGAATTATGCAAAATGTCTGGCAAGGAGATCATATATATATAGATGTTATACCTTTTCTTAAATATGTATTTAATATATTTTATAATGTTGCTAAGTTGAGAAGCCCTCTACCATGCACAAAACAAGACAGAGTCCATCTAAAAAGTTCTTCCTCCCCTGCCATATGTTTAATTTAAAATGTGAAGCCACAAAGCAAATTAAAGATCAGATTAACCTTTTATGGATTATTATTATATCCTATCCAAAGAAAACATTTCAGAACAAGTTTAACAATATATGTAATTATTAGCACAGCAAACAAATAGATTAAGAAAAAAGTTCACTGTTCAAAACATTTTAGTAATTTATACCTTTACCATTCATTTCTTTAGAAAAATATTTACTGATTTTTCCTGCCTGGGTCAATTTTTTCCCATTATTCTCTCATGAGGAAACCATAGTTTATAATTAAAGCCAATAATCTTTACTACTTCACTTATGAGTTCTACCCAAACATATTAAAAAAAACACCATGAAGGCAACATGCTTTTATGTCTGGTTTCCTCAATTTTTATAATGTGACATCAAATTTCATGGCTCAGATGGAGTATTTTAAGCACTGCTCTGTGGGCATGTTGATCTTGATAACTTCGTGTATTTAACAACAACAACAAATTGCTCTACATGGAATGCCAAAGGCATCTCTGGATTCTGCCCAGTAGGCTTATTTTGAGCAGATTTTGGAAACAATCAAAACTGTCTCTAGACAGTTGTAAACTGTCCAGTGGAGGAAACAGAAAATTGTCTCTGGTGAACTTCAGTGAGCAAACACTGAGTAACTGCTGCTTGAAGGAAGGATTGATGAACCATCAACCACTTCAGGACTAAGAAAAGGCTTCAACTAAGAATGATAGCGCTTAAAAAAATAGACTTCCTTATATGCCTGGATAAATTTCAAGATTAGGAGGGAAGTGTATAACCTTTGCAGTACTGTGCCCTGCACACAAACAATACAATGCTAAAAAGTGATCATAATACTGAAGACAGTTGCTAAATACTAATAGGTGAAGACTGCATAGTCAGTTTGGGCCAAAAGATATTCCACATCCTGTGGTGAGTTATTAACAAACACCACTCAGAATCTAAAAACTGCTGATTTTAGAAATGTTTATTTATTTATTTTTATTGTTTATTATTTTATCACTTTCTAATATCAAGTATAAATGAAATCATGGAAAGCAATATGTGAATAAATGACATACCACTGGAAATGGTATAAATGATATGCCACTGGAAATGTGAACAAATGATATACCAGCATTGTGTCTAACTTTACTATTTTTCTATCTGTATTATAATTTGTAGTGTAATATCAAGAGTTTCAGAGCCTCTTATGTCTGGTAAAATAGAAATTCCAGTTATTCATTTCAGCTTTAATCTTTTTTGGTCTTGCTGGTACAAAACACGACATTATGAGACATTAAAATTTTCAGTTAAGGGGTAGTAAATTGGAGTTTATTTAAAGATGCAGGACACAGACTGATTTCTGCATAATATGAGCTTTTATTTTAGTGTGTGAACCAATCTGACTAAGGACAACTCACATTCAGTATGTCGAGGAGTAAACTCTCTTGAGAACAGAAGACATATAAGAGAGAGCATTGTGTGTTTGCTATTCTTCTAAGAGCATATTTCTTTAAAATCTCAGATGTACTTGGTTGTAGATGATTAGACACATAGAATATGGCTTATTTATAAATGTCATCTAGGATAGATAGCTGCCAATAATGACTGTTTGTAGGCCTGGGTCATTTTTTCTTCTGTCAATTCTGCTATTCATTCTTCTCTAAGCATTCTACTATGTGCAACATAAGAATATCATTTATTAAGCTCTACTTCTAGTGACTATGATGCAGAAAATGGAAAACATCAAATGTCCCTCAATGAGAATCAATTTCTGTAACCAATGGAAAGATCACTGTTGGGTCTTGTAATACTACCTTTTGTTTATCTTTCCAGCTTTCTTATTTTCTCTCTCCACATTCTCACCAATGATCTCTGGTCATTCAACAATTCCATAACTGGATTTCTAGCATTCCTTTAGTAAATTCCACTATTTCTGAAAGTAGACAGTTGTTTCTGCTTTCTTACCAAGATTCTGAGATACATGTCTTTTTGTTTAAGTACGTAATCACATTTATATATAAATACATATATAAGAATATATGTATATAATGTATATGCACTATGTATATATATAGTCTACATATTATATACATATATAATTTTATATAAACATGTAAAAGTACATATATATTATATTTACATAGTACCCATAGAGGTAGAAGAGGATGCCAGATCCCCTTGTTCTGTCAGAGGGAGTTGTCAGTTGTCATATGGGTGCAGGGAATTAAACCAAGGTCCTCTGAAAGAGCAGCCAGTGCAGAGAAATCTATCTCTCCAGCCCAGCTTTGAGATTTTACTGGTTTCATTTCCTTTGGAAGAAGAAGATATGTCTGTCAAAAACATTTTTTAATCTGGAACCATACAGAGTTTACACGATTAGCAATTTCCCAATGGACTTAGGTCAGTCTTACCCAGGGTGTCATTCTGAAAGGTAGAAGAACTTTCTGGAACTAAACGGGGAGGTTGTGAACTGCTAGGGAAAGCTGAAACCAGAAATCCTTTAAACAGTGGGCTCTGCTGTGTCTTTCCTGAATTGCTGATTCATATTTCATTTATTGTGGAAAAAAAGATTGACAGATAAAAATACATTTGTGACAATAAGCACAATGATAATTCAAAAAAGGAAATACGACTGTGTCATATACACAGACTAAAGAATAGAAAAAAGTCCACAAAGTTGGTAAATTCAACATAATCTAAGTGAAAGCTGTCTGTGCTTCATTACTTGTTAGAGATGATAGCTGAGAATTCCCCTCAATCAACAGCTCCATGTATGGAGGTGGGCAATCTAAGATTGCATGCAGGAGAGCCCTTGGGTTGTGGTCCCCAGCAGAAAGTTGGCTGTTCCATGCATGTAAGGATTGGAAGCATCAAGGAATAGATATTTGTACTTGCAAGAGGGTGATCAGTAAGAAACTGAGTAGTCTCCATGAAAAGCACACAATATAGTGATTTTTAACCTAGTGGGCATAACCCTTTTTGGCTGCATACCAGATATGGTGCATATCAGACAGTTTACATTATGATTCATAAAAGTAGCAAATTTACAGATATGAAGCAGCAACAAAATAACATTATAGTTGGGCTCCCCAGAGTATGAGGGAAAATAGTAAAGTACTGCAGCATTAGGAAGGTTGAGAACCACTGTCTATAGCTTGTTCTCTTCGGCTACTGCAATTAACTCTCACATTTCTATACTGGGCTCTGCCTTCTTTGCTATTCATTCCATCTCTGATTCCTTATTCTTAAGCATGGCTTAGAACTTAAACCATATAACTCTGATCATATCACAGGAGCAACATGGATTTCTATGAAGACATTTCTGTTTAGTGTCTTGACATTAAGTACTGTCTTTCTTTGCAGTAAATCCAAGATTTGGATTGCCTGCTTTGGTCCTATTTCTTTTATATTTTAGAGTCTTATTCCAACTCTCTCTTCTAACTGTAGAATATATTCATGTGGAATGTTAGTGTACTTGGCATAGAGCCTAAACCTCTCTGCACTAACTCCCTTGTGGACTGAGCTCACCTTGATGCCCTCTTGTCAATCTTACCATGAAGATTTGCTTCTGATTCCCACTTTGTTGCTAGTGCACAAGTGTTCTCAGAGAGATAGAACCTTCTTCTCATAGGAAGCTCATGAATGCAGGACCCCAAAAGGTCTTCTTCCTTCATCAACCAAACCAAATTATGTAACATCTCTGCATTGCTCTGTGGATTGGTGCTGACAGCTACTAGAATGCCTGGTTACCCATTTGCTCCATCTCCCTTATCATGGAAACTTCATCAAAACATAACTCATCTCCATTTTACTCCTTACTATGCTTCCAGGTCTAACAACATGTCATACCACATACTGAGAGCTCCCATATTGGCTGAATGAGAGAATACCTACCTGTGTTGTGGAGGAGTAACCAAAAATGTATCAGTATGATGTCCTTGACATTTGAAAAAGTTATAGCATATTTTCATTCCTCACTGCAAGTATTAGCAATTATATGGTTCTTAAATCAGAATGTTGTGAAGGGATATATATTAGGAAATGATTTTTGAAAACATAGAACAGATATTTTTAACTAGATTCATTCCTTCAGCACACTCATCTATTCTGTATATTAAACATAAAACTCATTACTTTTAGTCTTAAGCAAAGTATAATTCAGATACGTCTTTAATCTGTAGGCCACAATAACTAACAAAGACTTTCCTTATATTTGTTCTCTATATGGTTATGACCAGCACACTAGATATGTGTAGAATAATGGTCTTATGAGAAAGAAAATGTTCCCAGGTAACATAATAAAAACAAAAAGATGAGCTTATTAAGTAGAATATATATGGACTACATAGCTCAGAATATTCTAAGAGAAGGCAATCCAGGTTTCCTATGGCTTTTCATATATATTTACAATATCTATTATAGATTAGATAGTTAATTCATGCTTTAAAATTGAAATTGTTTAGAAATATGTTACTTTCTACCTGAAAACAATTGCTAAAAATTCACTCACTGGATTGGTTCCCACAGGTTGTGAATTGAATTAATGATTTAAAAAAAATCTGTGTGTGGTTCTTTACAATGCCGTGTGAGAAATTATTTATACTAATTTAATGAACAAACATTTTGCCATGGTTTTATATTTTATGATATTAATTATTTATTTACGTAAATTGGGTACTTTTTTCTCAATAGTATTGATACTTAATACTATCCTTTAATTACACTTGTATTCTGAAAGCAACACATAAACTTGTCTGTCGTAAACTGGTAGCTTTCTGTTTATTGCAAATTCTCTTCCAGAAGAAAGAGAGTTGAAGAGCATATATCTATATATGTTGATGAAGTTTTATCAGAATAAATATAATTTCATTGCTAAGTATTTGACATACCAACTTGTGTAGAATATGCTTTTGAGAAAAAATTGTTTGTAACCACAATCTCAGTTTCCTTAATAGCTATGATAATTCTGTCAGTGCTCTGTTTACTATACAACAGCACCAAGTCATTACCTTTCCATGAACATAAAAGTGTTCATATGGATAGCCAAACTTATTGGCACAAAATTTTCACTCTATTCTGTTTAAATATGTGTAGGGTTTATAGTGCTGTGAAATCATGATATTATGGTTTCAATTACCGAGGGTGAAAACAAAAAGGATTGAAAACAGTATAATTCAATTTATTTATGTAAAATTGACTTACTCTTATTTTAGTATATGTTCCAGCTATTAACTTGTGTAAAAAACTGAAGACACACCAAATTTTAATACATTCCTCAATTTACAAACAAGGAATTTCAGGCTAAGGAAAGGAAACATTTTTCTCAAATTGAGGAGGTAGTTGTTGATAGTTGAAACTCTTCTGTTTTAGGGTCTACTATAATGTCCCAGAAGGGAAATCTTGAGTTAAGTATTCTTTGTAAAATGAGAAGTACAATCAATTGTTCCTGTTCAATTATTAATATTATATAATAGTAATATTATAATATTATTATATTTCGCTTATAGCTTGAATCAAAGAAAATACCTTGGAAATTATTGTGTAAAGACATAGCAACTCAATATTACTTTTCTAATTACTATCTGCTACACATATCTCAATATACAGATTAATATTTTTCATTTTGTGATTGCCATTATCCTCCTAGTCTTTGTAACCACCTGCCTATACTGGATGCCTCTAATGTGGCAATTAACCAGCAGCTTCCTAATGACCTAATTAAGCCATAATGATTGAAGAACAAGACATTTCCTAGGGATTGATGGCCAAGTGAGAAGAGTTGATGGCCCATGGCATAGCTGAGAGTCATTAACCCCAACTAACCATTAATCCTTTGAAAACACTATATACATAGGTTATTATGAGCTGCAAATGAAAACAATGAAGTATGGTCTATTTATATGCAGTGCAATTATACTTGCTAAATATGCCAACTAACTAAAGAATAAATATTTGAATTATTTGAAAAATAATTATTTAACCCTTTAATCCTACCTCAATTGAGGAGACATATTTTAATGAATTAAGTAAAAATTTCTTGTTATCTTTGGTAGCAAATTATTATAGACAACTGGCCCTAAATTATATCAAGAAGAAAAATAATTTGCCTCTAATGTCTCAGGTCAGAAATAGTTATGTCTCATAACAATTAGAATTAAACTTAAATATCAAACCTCTCTTCTTCTCCTCTTCCCTCCTCCCTCTCTCTTTCTCCCCCCACCTTCTCTACCAACTAAATATCTGCTATCAAAAAGTTATGAGAAATGTAATAAAGCCCCCCAGTATATATTTGCTGGCATTTTACATATTTAGTCACTCAATATACTCAATATACTAAATAACTTTCCCAATTCTTGATACATGTCCCTTGGTAAGGGACTCTCAATCATATTTGGTCAAACAATTAATATTTAATTAACAGCATCTCTATGGGCTTATGTGTGCATGATCTGTTAAAATCCAGTACATAGCAAATAATTACATGAACAAACACACACAGAAGAATTGATGCATATCATTTATCTGTGGGAAAACAGATATTTAAAATGCAATGAACTATTATTATGCACCACTATGAATAGTCTCCACTGCCCCCCCCCAGTGGATTAACCATATACAAGTTAGATGAAGGAGCACAAAACTGCTCTGAGAAGTTGAAAAGTAGAAATCTCTACAGAACACAGTTCTCCACAGCAGTTAAGTATACAGGAGACCTATGATCTGAAACAGACACGACCTATGATCTGTACCAGAGAAACTAAATAAAACACTTTTTTTTTTTTCCCGAGACAGGGTTTCTCTGTATAGCCCTGGCTGTCCTGGAACTCACTTTGTAGACCAGGCTGGCCTTGAACTAAGAAATCCACCTGCCTCTGCCTCCCGAGTTCTGGGATTAAAGGCGTGAGCCACCACGCCCGGCACTAAAACACTTCTTAATGTAAAGACTCATACATGAATGTTCATGAGTTTTTATTTGTCCTATTCACAATATGAAAATGATCAAGATGCCTATCTATGATCAACAACATGTTACAATCTCAGTATCATTATTTCCCATGAACAAAATTAAGCACAGGATGTCCTGTGAGATTCTTTTCACAGATGCTTCTAGAAAACAGCTTCATCCACAGCAATAAAAATAGATCAAGATTTTCTGGTGTTTTGAAACAGTATGATTTTGTTTTATTTTCTTGCATTTAAATTTTTAATTACCTCTGATTCAGGGTCTCATTATATAACTTGTTTTTCATTCAATCAGGCTATTTTCAAACTTAAACAGGAATTTCAAACAAATAAAGAAGTTTTAATTCGGTAACACGGATGCTCTTGCAAAGGATGACATTCAAAGACCTTCTAGATCTGTGTGATCTGGGTGAAATGACACACCTTTAATGCCCCAATACCCCTGATTGGAATACAGATATTCCTTTGTATATGCCTTTAATCTCAAACAATAAAAGTAAAGTTAATTCATAGAAGGAAGTAGCCAAGATTGAAACTGATGTCTAATTGAGGGGCAGTTAAAGTGACAAATGAAAGATTTGACAGAATGAATCAGAGAAAGGATACAGCCAACTCTCATGAGAACATAGGAAAGAGAGGCAATTTAAGGAGAGAAAGAGAAAGAGAGAGAGAGAGAGAGAGAGAGAGAGAGAGAGAGAGAGAGAGAGAGAGAGAACCAGTTTTATCTGGACAGTTTTACAGCGGCAGGTTACAGATGAATACAGAACAAGCCTGAGAATTTGAAAGATCCAGAAGAGTAGAATAGATTGCCAGGATTAGTTTGAAGCCAAGCGGAGGAATTCATTGAGAAACTGGGAGAAGCCAGATTGAATCAATAAGCTTGGAGAGGAGATTGCTTGAGAACAGCTGAGTTGAACCATCCATCCAGAGTTCAGAAAGAGCTAGAAAGAAGGAGTTTATTCAGTAGTAAACCTCTGAGAGCCCAAGTACATCTGACAAATAAAAGTTAGCTGCATATATGGAAGAAGATGGCCTAGTTGGCCATCATTGGGAGGAGAGGCCCCTTGGTCATACAGACTCTATATGCCCCAGAACAGGGGAATGCCAGGGCCATTACGTGGGAGGGTGTGGGTAGGGGACGCGGGAGGGTAAGGGAAAATTTCTGGATAACATGTGAAATGTAAATGAAGAAAATATCTAATAAAGAGAAAAAATTTTTTTTAAAAAAGTTACATTTGTAATAGAGATTGGCTTTCCTCTTCTTGCTGAACACTGGGGATAAAGGTGATCACCAGGAAAGAGATTTTACAGGTGAATAAGAAAAATTTAGAAGGGTACAAGTAATAAGTATCTTGGTTTTGGATTTAGTTGCATAGCTCTGATTGCTTTCTGCCTACCATGCCTCATCCCAGTTACAACTTGTCAAATCAGACCTGTCAGCTACATACAGTTTTCTAATCATACCTGTATGTAACTACTTTAAAAATAGATGTACTGTGCCATGCACAGACACAATTCATGGCAAATTATTGATTATTTCACTGTAGCCATTCTTAGACAGATACTTAAGGATCTAAAAGATGAGTTAATCTCATTCCCTACTTCTAAGTGCCTGCTTATAACTTGAGATACTTGCTTAGAAAATGTATTTTGAAGGGAATAAGATGATTAATTATTGTAGAAGGAAAGAATAGTAAGTACATTATATAATTAGAAACATAAAATGCACATTGGGAAAGTGTCTTAAACAATGGAGAAATAATTTCTAACTGACACTTAAAGAAGAGACAGCATGTTTTTTGAAAGAGACTCAAACATTGATACTATCAATGAGTATTGGCTAGAAATAGCATCAAGAACAGAAACTCAAATGCAGGATAAAGGGCAATGTTGTTAAGAAACACTGATTTGTATTTGAAAGAGGAGCTAAGGATAGTTGTAAGGTACTGCAAAGTGTTGGGATCTGAACCTGGGTTCTCTGGAAGAACAGTCTCTACTCTTTTTTTTTCCAATTTTTTTATTAAATATTTTCTTAATTTACATTTCAAATGCTATTCCGAAAGTCCCCTCCCCCATCCCCCCTCCCTGCTCCCCTGCCCACCCACTCACACTTCTTGGCCCTGGCGTTCCCCTGTATTGGAGAATATAAAGATTAATTCCCTCTTTTGACCTCTGTACTTGTGATGAACAGACATACATGCAGACAAAGCACCAAAACACAGAAAATAAAAATAAAGTCTTAAAACCTTTTAAATAATTTAGTGTTGAAATACATACACGTACTTAAAATGTAAATGGATTAAGCAGGTATAATCCAACCCTCATTAAAAAAAAAAGAAAGAAAGAAAGAGAAGAAACACTGATTAGTGAGCACCATTATGTGTAAACTTTAGTACTGTAGCAAGGGAAGACAGAGAAGCAAGCTTGTATCATCTTCCTCAGGCTCTTAAACCTAGCAGTTAGACTTATATTTTTTAATACTTGTTTTTATTTTATATAAGTGAGTATACTGTAGCTATTTTCAGACAACACTAGGAGAGGGCATCGGATCCCATTACTGATGGGAGCTCCCATGAGGTTGCTGGGAATTGAAGTCAGGAATTCTGGAAGAGTACTCCGTGCACTTAACCACTGAGCTAACTCTCCAGCCCAGTTAGATTTATTTTTAATTGGAGATTTCTACTTCCAAGGCAAGAATAAAGGATGGATAATCACACAATCATTACAACTGAAAGAAATGAATGGAAAATAAAAACGTATTATTCAATATTGCATCTTGGTAAATACTGCTTCTAGAGTACTGAAAAGGTTTTGGAAGATTTTTTTTATTGCTTTTCATGTGTGTTAATCTTGTTTTCCTAATGTGTGTTGTGTGTATGTTTATGTGCAAATGAGCACATACCTTCATGTGCCTCAATGCGAAACAGCACTTATGTGGTTATCAAAGAATAGCTTTAGTGAGCCATTTCTAGGGTGTTTACCTAAGAGATTGAATGCATGTCCTCAGGATGGTCAACATGCACAAATTAAATACAATCCTAATTGATAAATGCATGTTGCCAATATTTAATGAATATATGCACAAAAAATCCTCAATAAATATTAGTAAGCACACCTCAGAAACCTACAAAAGACTATATAGTGATAAATGTGATTTATCTCAGAACTGTGAAGGTGATTCTCAAACAAACCAATAAATAAGATATAGCACCTAAAAGGCATGGGAAAAACATGATCATTTCAGCAGGTGTGAAGGGGGCATTTGATAACAAAGCAAATCACCTTTCAAGGGAAAAGATATCATCAAGTTATGGAAAAATGAACATACATGAATATAAAGGTTATATACAAAAAGCCACAGCTAGCATCACTCTGATAGAGAAAAAATAAAATTCTTCTCTCTATGATTGCGAAAAAGCAAGCAGGTACACTTTACTGCAGTTAGTCAACCTATTATTTGAAGACCTGCCTGAGCATCAAGGCAAGGGAAAAAAGGAGGCTTCCAAATGGAAAAACACAAAGACAAGTCATTACAGAAGACAATGTAATCATATAGAGAGAAATCTGTACAGAGTTGACCCAGCATCATTGAATTTAGTAAACAAATTGAATACAGATACAGGACACAAAGCAATCATCCTAAAATTAGCAGCCTATATTTATTCCAATATTAAATCATTTGAAAAAAAAGAAAATCAATTCTACTTACAAAAGCACACATATACACACACAAACGTAACTGGTCATTAAAAAAATAAATCAATGAAATAATTCCTAACAATATTCTGCTGTATTTATATATCAGTGCCTAGCCAAGTACTCATCATAGTGGCTTCATCCAACAACTGATGAGAGCTGATGTAGAGACCCAGACCCAAACACTAGGCAAAGCTCAGGGAACCCTGATGAAGAGGGAGAGGAAGGATTGCAGGGGCCAAAGAAGTAAAGGACCCTAGAATAAAACCCACAATAAAAACTAAGCAAAGTTCATAGGGACTCACAGACACTAAAGAGGCAATCATAGAGTCTTCATAGATCTGTGCTAGGTCCTCTTCATATATCTTATGGCTGTGTAGCTTGGCGTTCTTGTGGAACTCCTAACAGTGGCGATAGGTAGTATATCACCTGTTCTTGGGACCCTACTTGGTTGCCTCATCCAGTCTTGATAGAGGATCTGTGCCTATACTTACTGTTCAGTTGATATGTCTGGAAGGCTTGATGTTTTCTGAAGGACAACAGAGGAAGAATGGGCTTGGAGGAGGAGGGAAATGTAGGGAAACCTGGGAGGAGTGGAGGTATGGAAAAGACTGTGGCAGGCATGCATTGTATGAGAGAAGACAAAAGAAGTAAAATTTAGGTACAGTAAAAAATTATACTAGTAATGATATTAATACACTGAAGGAGAAAATAATAGGTTATACATAGTTGAGAAATATCTGTGATCATAAATTAAAATAATATTGTTAAAATGTTATTTTATAATGTCTACTTATTAAGAAGAGTAAAATTCAATGCAATACCAATCAAAATGTCAATTATATTCTTCACAAACTCCTAAAATTGTATGTAACCCCTTAAAAATCCCCTTGTTGACAAAGTACATTTGAACAAAAAGATCAAAGAAGGACATATTGCCTGGCTTCATAATGTACTACAAAGCAGTAATCATGAAAAGAATGTGATATTGACATAAAACAGATATGCATGCCAATGAAACAGAATAGAAAAGAGAAATAAGTGTTTAGAATACATATTGGGAAGAAGTCTTCAGTAAGTAGTATGGAGAAAGTTGCATGTTTTCATGCCTAGAAAATTGTATCAGATCCCATTGTAGAAATAAATACAAATATAAACTCAAAATAGATTGAAAAGTTAGAAGAAAAGGCATTAGGACACTTTAATGGGCAAGGGTCAAAAAAGCACAAGAAACAAAGGCAAAAACATAAGTTTGAGAGTGCTTCAAATTATGACTCTTCTGCCAATCAAAGTAGAACATTAACAGAGTTAGCAAGCAAAGTGTAGACTGAAAGAATACCAAAATAATGAAATCTTGCCATCAATGATAGTATGGATAAGACTGAAAGGTATTGGGGTGAGGTGTGACAGCCACAGATACTGAATTATTTCAATCAGAATATGAGACCCACAAATGTTGATCTAATAGTGTCTTAGAAATAGTGCAAACAAGAATCTGAACATTGGGGTGTTATTGTAATTTTTTAGAAAGGAAAACTGTTGGCCTCAAAACTGTGTTACAGTTAGACAGGATATAAAGTTCTGGTGTTCTATTATTCAGAAAAGTGACATGTCAGAACATCACCGTACCTCATAAACATGTGCATTTGAGACTACTGAAGAAATAAAATATAAAAAAGAAATCAAAATAATGAAGAGATGCTGAAGTATACTAAACTGAAGAGATATATGCTCTACATAATTTGATACAATGATGGTTTAAAAAGTAAATGTGTCATCTATTTGTTGTAAAATCATATATTCATTATCTCTTCAGTGCTCTTAAATTATATAAATATCATGCTAGAAGTATTTTATACCTATACAAAATATACACAAATTAACCAAATTCAAAAGAAAATCTGCCTTAAAAGCCTGTTTTACTAGTTGTAACATAATATTAATATTTTATGTCAATAAAATATAAAATAAAAACTTAGTCATCTAAATACTGCCATGTGTAATGTGTATTTCACAAAAACAACAGAGAATTGGTCTTATTTCAATATAATGTACAAAGGAAGGAATGTAGTCCACTGTAATAAATTCAACCTGCTTGAGCATAGGGAAGAAAATGGAGTTCTGCCTTTTACATGTAGTAACTTGAACTAGGTGACTGTACAGAAGCCTGGATGACATCATTACTTTCTTCCAGATGAATGCCTAAAGTGTTTACCACATTAATGTGCCACTGGATAAAAAGGCTTGTACAGATTCAAAGAAAAGATCAATATAAAGAGAAAGATGTTTTACAGGCTCTGTATTTTCTTCCCAGACTGTCAGCTCACATGATAAGGTTGAAGGTCAAACAATCCCAAAGAGATTTCTCTCTCAACTTTCAGAACATTAACAAATACTTTGTGTGTGTTGTTCTGTTGCACATTTGTCAGATAACTAATCGTGTCTCTGTAATTTCAGATATTATTTGAATCCTGGAAGCTGGGTAGAGATCAACTCACTGAACCTTTATCTTCAATCGAAATTTAATAGGAATCAAACAGTATTGAGAAATGTGCCCTGCTCCTTTGTGATGGCCATGAGCATGTTAATGCTGCTGTTTGTTTTGAGAGTATTATTTTGATTTCATACCTCCATGGTTAAAGTTTTTAAGGCAGAATGATCTGTGATGAACTCATAAATTGAATAATATCCTCTATAGTGAGAACAGCTGTGTTAGAAGTTTCACTTTTTAAAATATATATTCTCTATAGCAACGTAGTTGCATAAGCTCCTCTCAAGTAAAGCTATGACTTAGTTTTCTTTGGTTCTTTTGACAAATTTAGTAGATATAGAAAAAGAAATCTCGTTCCAAACAGATAGTGGATCTGTAGTGGCATATCGCCCAGGTGAATGTCCCACTCTGGGAATTCCAGCCATTTCATAGTGCCAACTGTCCTACAGAGCCCTCATCTCATTAAAGGTTAATTAGTTTCCTTCCATCCCATAGCTCCATGATGTATTATGTGGGTCATAAAGATGATATGAACATGTACTTGGATGAGATTGTGAACTAACCCATATTCATTACGGAAACATAAATCCACTGCTCTAAGGCCACTTCTGTTCTGGCATTGGAAAAATAGCTCTATGAAAATCAATCTAAGGACTGGAAAAATGCTCACATCTTACTCCTAAAGTGAACCAGCTGTAGGAGTGGGTGGGGCGCAAATTCTTCAGGGCTAGTAACAACATCACCCCTGCTTTCACTAAAGGATGGGATATTTGTATTTTATCATATCCTGTAGAAAACATGACCTAAGGAGCCATGGCAATAGGAACAAAGGAGACAGGAACCAGTAGTCCTCTGATATCTCTGTGTTCAGTTTTCTACCATCATGCAGTTGGTATTGGCCCCTCTGGAGGTGCGAACAAAGAGCACAGGAAGCAAAAAATCTCTTCTCTATAATTTGTTATAGGAATCAAACTTGATTTAACTTTTCACTAAGAATAATAGCCATTTTAATGTGTGAGAATTCCATACACACATTATATATATAAAGAGTGATTATATATATATATATATATATATATATATATATATATATATATATATATATATATACCACTGAGCAGTTTGTGTACCTCAGACAGTACAAAGAAATAGTTCTAATACATGTTAAAACAATTGATTAAATTTTAATATGAGTAATATCACCTCTCAAATAGTTTACTTTCAATTTTAGTAACGCAAACAAAGCTTTACCATTTAGCCTGAGCAGACATGATGACTGAGCAGTAGAGACATAATTTCTATCCTAAATGACAAAATTTATCTCCATCTTGACAGATTTCAATGTGAATGATTACAATATAGTAATTGTTTGAATTGAAGCAATTAAAGAAGCATCCTGAAAGCACTAAGTTATATTTTGGGTAACTAATGGGTACATGGTGCTCGCTTTTAACCAAGACCTAAATACCTTGCAGTTGTGTTCAAATCTACTTGAAGCAATCTTTCTCTAAATCTATGTTTTAATTTCCAGAATTGTATATTAAACTGAAAACTGCTTAGCTTATTAAAATAAAATCTAGTGCATATTTTAGTCAAGAGAAAGAAAAACATACACAACTATATAGATACTGTTCAGTCATTCAATATTTATTAATAATAAAGTTGTTTTAATAAGTGGATTATATTAACCAAGAGGGTTCAGTAACAAGTAAGCAAATTACAGGGTATTTAAATGTCTCGATGAAAGCAACCAGCTTCCAATAATCAAACCCAGTCAATAACATTTTAAAACATCTTTGCAGTGACCTTCCATCCTAATCACAAAGATGCATAATAGGACTGTGCTGTCTTCTTCTGTATTTTAACAGGAGTCTGATAATCTCTAATTACATGAAAAATGAATATACTCAATTTTATTACACTATATTGAATTACTTGGAACCCGAAGAAATCCTGAATGATTTTTAAACTTTTCTTTTCAGATTAAAAATTAATAGCTTGAATTTATGTTTCGTATGTTCCCTGATAACAAAGTTAGAAGGCAAAGGAGTTTGCTAAGACAAGTCTATTGGAATTTGTAATTAGAAATACAAATGTTTTCATAAATTTTCCCTGGAAGCTGTATGCCAGCTTTTCCATGTAGGTGTACCCCCCCTTAAATGAAATATAGAAGCAAACTCAAGTAATGTCTGTTTGTCATTCTAAGGTTCACAACCAAAAGTTCTACTGTAAAGAAGGGACTTAAACACAGGAAACCATATCAGGACTTACTTTCAGTACGTCTTTCTTTAAAATAATGAGAATCATCTGAATGTGTCAGTCAAAGATGGGCTTCTCTTCCATAAGCCAATGATATAAAGATTAGTGGAGTAGAAAATGAGACCTACATAATTAATTCTCAAGAGCTCTCTGGAAAATATTGCTAGTTTTGATGAGCGTTGTGATTAAATTGATTTTAAAATAAAATATGTGTAGTAGATAAAATAATGGAGAGGAAAGGAAAACATTCGCTAGCAAAGAAATATTCTAATCAAATGAGCAACAAAATTTCCAGTGATACTTTCTGATGGCAGAAATGTAAAAACCTTTATTCATAAGAATCTAACTTTTGAAAGGAAATTTCTTTTCAAGCTCATTAAAATGTTTTAAATTTGTATTTGTATTGTACATGGGGATGTGAACAGTTTTTTATTCCTGAAGATTATATTGCACATGAAAATTACTTCCAAAAAGGATATTTGTGTTTCTTTCTGGTAATTACATAACTGTAAAAACTGTCTTCCAACTGAAAAAGACAGAAATAATCTAGAAACTAATTACCAATTATAATTTGGATCATTTAAATGTCTGCCATTTCTTTCTGCCTGTCAACAGCCTACTGAGTTTGATGGAGACCTTAGCAACATGTAGATTTTAGAAAGAGAGGGGGAAAAAAACCAAGCTCTGTGTGAATTTCCGTTTGTTTCTCAGAACTATGAAACAGAAAATGAGCTCAGTTATGAACAGGAAAAAGAGAACCCTCAATTGGGTGATTTCCGATTGAATAATAGGCACATTTTATTAGTAGTCATAAGAATTACTCTTTGTACTTTGAACTTGTTCACAATTTCTCTCCAAGCATTTGGGAACAAAACACAGCTGCAGGTTGTAAACTGCTAAATTTACTAGACAATTCCAAATGTTTCTGCAACACATGATGCAGTAAGGGAGAAAGGGAAGGCTTTCCAAAGAGGCATGGGGCACTCACTGGTTGTGAGCCCACTTGGATCTATGAAAAAGATAAATAGGGTCAGATGCTCTCCAGACAACCTTCATAAAAGGATGACATCTTGTGATAAGAGATACACTAAAGTAAATCCCAGATGTCCACGGAGCTTAGCAAAGAAGACATAATGTGTTTGAAGTTGACTTCTCTGTACATTTTCTAAGTTAGTTATCCTTACAGGGGTAAGTGAAGGGATTTGATACAGCTGAAATTGATGGATGCTGAAAGAAAATACGTTTTTGGAATAGACATCCAGTGTTAATGATTTTATATGGGAAAAGGCAAAACATTATTTCATAATCACATAAAGCAGTTTAGCAAAAAATCCTGCAGTTGGTAAGAGCTTAAGGAAATAGCGACATTCAGTATGAGTGTGAGAACTGTAGTCTGCATAAGTGAGCAAATGAAACAGGGCTGAGACCACCCTGTGCTTCACTTTCCACACCTTGTACTCCGTATCTCTGTGGACCAAGCGAACCAGAACCTGCATGAGCAGGGAAACCACAAATATTTCAGCAGTGTGACTGTTTACTCGAGCATGAGAAACACTCAACCAAAATGATAGTATATCACAAAAGATCTTCAAATACAAACTTAAGAAAAAATAGCACTGAGTAAATGTAAGTCATGTTTGAGTCAAAAAACATTAAAATTTTGATCATAAACTTTTTTATGTAAAATGTAGTAGTATTATAAAAGTATATAAAATGTAGCATTGTACTATAATAATCTCCAATAGCAATGGTTTCTCGCTATACACTGATTAGTAACAGTTCTATCAAATACTCCTATCCCTCCTGGAAGGAAACCCAAGTTATATAAGTTTTCTTCTGTGCATTCTTCTGTATTATGCCAAAATAATGTATAGATGTATAATAATATCGGCTTCTTTAATCTGAATTTCAATATGTGTATGTCCCTCAACTCTACTCCTTTCATTATTAGATTTTTGTTTTATCTAATCCTGTTGTCATATTTTTTAAACAAATTCTTACAATTTGGCTCCTTCCTCAGCCTCTGTATTAGATGATTTTCTGTTGTTGCCATAATACATTACTGCCAAAGTAACTTGTGGAAAGATTTTATTCAAACTTACAGTTCCAGAAGGAGAGTCCATATTAAAGGAAGGAAGCATGGCAGCAGGTGGCCAGGGCAGGGAGATGAGATCACATCTCTAATCACAAAAGGTAAACAGAAAGACAACACAAACTGGTGCAAGGGTATAAATTCTCAAACCCTTCCTCCATGTCATAGCACTTGCAGCAAGGTTCAAACACCTAATGTCCCCATACAACACTGAGAAATGAGTACTCAAGTATTTGAATATATATATATATATATATATATATATATATATATATATATATATATATATAATTTTACACATATAAAAATCATATATGTATGATTTTTCTATCCATCAAATCCATTACTGAAAACAAATAGATGTTATAGGCATGCTATAAGCAACTTAACAGGAGGAAGTGTCACAAGAGCAGGCACAAGAGACAAAGACACATTCATTCTCAAAATTAGGAGTCCCACAGAATACTTACCTAATAGCAATAACATATATACAGAGGACATGGTGCAGGCCCATGTAGTCCCTGTGTTTAATTCTTCACTCTCTTTGAGCTCATATCAGTTAATTCAGAGGGCCTTATTCTCTGGGTGACCTCCATACCCTCTGGCTTTTAGTCTTTCCATCTTCTATTCCAAAGGATTCCCTGAACTCTGACAGGAAGGAATTTGATGGACACCTCCAATTTAGATGTTCTCTTCATGTAATGTCTGGCTGTGGGTCTCTGCATCTATTTTCATCTGGCACCAGAGGAAGGCTTTCTGATGATGACTGAGTACTATCATCTCATATCCCTCTCGCTATCATAGTAATGACGAAGACCACCCGCATGTTGTACTTTCTATTTAATCCATATCTATATGTACTGTTACGCACAACTATCTTCCACTGATGCTTATCTCTCTAGGCTAAAGGAGGTTGATGTGGATCTTTGATTTGTAATTGTGCCTTGATCTTCCATGCCTAGTGTACCTCACTTTTAAACATTAGCTTCCCTTTCAGCATTTTGAATTACACCAGGGGGCAGAGTGGTACTAGTTAGCACTGCTGGTTTAATTCTCTGAAAGAGAATTAAATTAAATTAATTAAAATTAATTCTCAGTCATTATTCACCCAAGCATGAAACTGCATTAATACTTATAAGAACTGCAGTCATGTTTTAGATGTAGGAATATGTGGGCATGTGTACCAGAGGCTTCCCATGGAGATCTCTGGTCCAGCCTGGTACAAGAGTTCCCACAAAGGGAAGCTAGTGTGGGCAAGGAGGGAAAGTTTCTTCCTTCTGCTGCTCCAGGCTGCTGCAGTTAGCTCCACTTCCATCTCTGTCATGCCTTCCAGGTTAGTCTGTGCCACCCTGCATTGAGTCTGTTGGGCTAGGTCAAGGACAGGCTGACTTGCCAGTGCAGTGGAGCATCAGGTCTCTTAGGGAGAGCAGACCTCTTCCAAGTGTTACAGCTCTTAGGAGAGAAGGCTCTGACAACTTAGTAGTTCTCACACACCTTTTTTTTTTTTTTTTTTTTTTTTTTTTTTTTTTTTTTTTTTTTTTTTTTTTTTTTTTTTTTTTTTTTTTTTTTTTTTTTTTTTTTTTTTTTGTATTTATTTATTTTTATTTTTATTTTTTCTCTTTATTAGATATTTTCTTCATTTACATTTCAAATGTTATCCAGAAATTTCCCCTTACCCTCCCGCATTCCCGCCCTGCTCCCCTACCCACCCCCTCCCACATAATGACCCTGGCGTTCCCCTGTACTGGGGCATATAAAGTCTGTATGACCAAGGGGCCTCTCCTCCCAATGATGGCCAACTAGGCCATCTTCTTCCATATATGCAGCTAGAGACATGAGCACAGGGGAAACTAGTTAGTTCATGTTATTCTTCCACCTATAGGGTTGAAGACCCCTTCAGCTCCTTGGGTATTTTCTCTAGCTCCTTCCTTGGGAGTCCTGTGTTCCAACTAATAGCTGACTAACTTATCACCTTCGGAAGAGCAGTCGGTTGCTCTTACCCGCTGAGCCATCTCACCAGCCCCCTCTCACACACCTTTAATCCTTCTGGATAGGACTCTTTTTTTTTTTAAAGCTACAGATTTATTCATAAAACCAGTTAAGCAAAATAAAGGAAGCCCCTGAAATCTTGAACTCAAACTCCACCTCCTTCCCTTGGTCAGCAAGAAAGCCAGAAACACAGGGCACATCAGGAATAGCGATTGTGGATAGGACTCTTACATACAGTTTTGGAGTGGGTAAGGGTCTGACAACAGGTACTTTTCATTGGTTTGGTCTGAGAGCTTTGGGGAAACCTTATTTGCATGTGGGAGGGCTTGGTGCTGCTCTTTCATGACTGATAGCCACATATCACTCAGCTGGGGGATGGGGGTGAGAAGGCTATGGGAAGCTGTAGCTATGTGACAGGAGCCAGGGATCTTAGAGGTGTGACTGAACACCTTCTGTCCCATTCAGGTAGAAATCACCACCCACCAGGTCACCAGGGTTCCAAACCATTGCTCAACTAGGGACTAGGCTGTGTGTGCACAGCTCATTGCCCCACAGGAATATTACTCTCTTTGAGCAGGCTTCTAAGTCCTGAATGCAGAAGGGACAACATGACACAGTTTCCATCCATAGAGCAGAGCTAGTAGGATGTGAGTCTCCAAGAGAGTTGATGGTTGCTATGTAAAAAGCTTATTTGTAAAATATTATACATATTTTCATGTTTTCCCTGTTAAGATTAATGACTCCATGATAATTAGAAACAACACAAGAATGGTACATGGTAAATGTTGTGGCCTTCAGAACAACCCTTACGGCTATGGGAAAGAACTCTGAAAACTAGAGTTCAACAATGTATAATTTCTCAGCTATGCAAAATATAAGGATGCAATATGAATTGTATGAGGTCATTCATAGACCTAAAAATACAAAGACAGATACACTAAAGAGCAAGCTTGTCAGAAAGATACACTGGCAGGCAGATTTCTGAGTTCAAGGTCAGCATGGGACAGAGCAAATTTAGGTTCAGGGGAAAAGGAATGGTAATCTCAGGATGGGATCCCACCCAGATAAACTTATTGTTTGTGCTTACAAAGGCAGGAATATCTCCAAGTTCATTTGTTAGGTTTAAAAAACAAAATGTAATTCATGCCTTTTTTTAAGAATCAAGAAGTTAAGGTCATAAATGCTGATTTGTGGGATATACAAAAGGGAATCTGGGGAAATGATTGATTGATATGTACATAAAAGACTGGACTTTGCTTAAAAGCTGAGCTATCTACACAGCTGGCTGGAGAGACACTTCAAGCCGAAGATAGAGCTGGCATCTTGTATCCATGATTGACTTCAAGTTGTTTCTTCCACAATTCCCAAACATGCCTTCCTCAAGGTCCCCTCTTCAAGCCAAGGCTGGTCCTTGACACAGAGACATCTGGTCTACCTCTTGAATGAGGCTTCTGTTACTATTCCATCTGCTAGGTGGCCATGTGGCTAGGACAATGAATGCTAATTCTTTTGTCAAGTCACTCTTTTGTTCTCTTTGCTTTTCAGTTATCTGAATGTCCATGTTTTGTTTGAAATATGGTCTCTTTTTTTCCATTGATCATTTATTTTCTTTGCTTCCAGATTATAGCCTCCCTTCTCCTCCCAGCTTCCCCTTCACACAGTTTCTCTTCAAAACACCTCCTCTTTTCCTCAGAGAAGGAGGAGTACCTCCCCTTAACAACCCACCCTGATACATCGAGTCACTGCAGGACTAAGCACATCCTCTCCCAGTGGTGTCAAACAAGACAGCCAACTTAGGATAACAGTATTCTCAGGTAGGCAATAGAGTCAGGAACAGCCCCAGCACTAGTTGTTGGGGGAACCCATATGAAGACCAAGCTGCACATTTCTGCATATGTGTGAGAGTCCTAGGTCTAGCCTGTGTATGCTCTTTGGTTGGTAGTTCAGTCTCTGGGAGCACCCAATGATCCAGGTTAGTAGACTATTAGTCTTCCTGTGTGGTTCCTATCCCCTTCAGGTTCCTCAATCCTTTCTCCAACTCTTTCACAAGACTCCTGAGCTCTGTCTAATGTTTGGCTGTGAGTCTCTGTATCTGTTTCTGTCAACTTCTATGTGGAGCTCCATATCACCTGCCTGTCTCCCTCTCTCTCTGTTCTTACTCCTTTCCTCTACTGCAAAACACAGGAATCAGATTCTTCTTGTTTAACTTTCCTGGTAGTTAGCTCTTAACAAAAAATAATAAAGAAGATATCTTTTTTTTTCAGCTTGTTTTTATTTTTCTTTTTTTTTTCTTAGATATTTTCTTTATTTGCATTTCAAATTTTATCCCCCTTTCCCATTTCTCCTCTGGAAAACCCCCTATTCCTCCACCCTTCCCCTGCTCACTAATCTACCTACTTCTTCTCCCCTGTCTTGGGATTCCCCTACACTGGGGCATCAAGTCTTCACAAGACCAATGGCCTCTCCTCTCATTGATGTTATTTTTTACTATATGCATATATGTCCTTGGCAGGTTTGTGTACATGAATACAGTGCCTGCCAAGAACACTGGCAGTTGTGGACCAGCTGACATATGTGCTGGGAACTGAACTTGAGTTCTCTATAAGTATATCAAGCACCCTTAATGACTGAGTCACCTCTATAGCTCTCAAAATAGATCTTTTTGTGGCATGTAACCATGTGGTGTAGGGTCAAGCATAATACACAATATTCACTGATATACAGGTATAAGTTTCCCCAAATATCTGTTTTCTAAAAGAAAGAAAAGAAAAGTTACTATCTGGTAAAAATGATGTTTTATTAGAGATCTTTTGAATGTTATGCATTTACTAAGACTTTGGAGAATTAAGAATCAGTTTAAAACTTACCAAGCAAAAAATAAAAATTCATAGACTCAAAGCATTATATTCTTAGAACAATACAATTAAGATTAAATATAGTGTAGAAAAATTAATTCTATAATATATAGATTATTTGATACCAGATAAAGTATTTTACAAGATTATACCATTACCATATACCTCAAATCTTTTTAAAAATATTTCAATTCATTTTAAACATTTATATTCCATAAAACAATAACTGCAAAATAAATAATTCATTTTATCTTGGCACTTAAGAACAGGGACATTTTTAGCTGGGCAGTGGTGGCACACACCTTTAATCCCAGAACTCGGGAGGCAGAGGCAGGTGGAGTTCTGAGTTCGAGGCCAGCCTGGTCTACAGAGTGAGTTCCAGGACGGCTAGGGCTACACAGAGAAACCCTGTCTTGAGAAAAAAAAAAAAAAAAGAATAGGGACATTTTATTATTGCTGAGAAAATAATGTTTAGATTTTTTTGTTGTTGTTCTTTTATTTCCTCAAAGAGAATCTGTTGGTGAAATGGAGCATTTTTACAAGTCTAGCATTTCACAAGCTATGTCTTACCAAGACTGTGTTGTTGAATGTATGATGTAAGTAGATTGTGTGTTTACATAAGAAAAAAACTGAGGTATGATGCTGCAGAACACCGATGTTGTCTGTTGGATGACCAGTGCCTCCACCATCACAGAACATGTACATTTTCTAGAAAGGTAAAATCCTTTCTCCATATATAGATGTTGAAAGTTCCAGCTAGTTCTTTCTAAGTTCTTTTATAAATCTGGCATTGCTTATTCTATTAACTGAAACACAGGTAAGAAAATTAATACTGCTAATATTATTTTATTGTTTTTATTAGTGATCCATGATTTAGCATCTAGCCAAAGGATTGCATGAAAAAAGTCGGTATCTTCCTGTGGCACCCAGCACTGATGCTGACACCTTGCTAACATTATCAAAAATGGCCAAAGATACAGAAAATACCAGATCAGACAGATGGAATTCACCAGGGATTTTGTTTTCCTAATTGTACTATCTAACCAACCTCTAATTACTTGAGTCTGGTCTTCTTGATATCTTCTGTCTACACACTTAGATGAATTACAACAGGAAGTCCAATAGGTATTCTGTAAATTATACTGCGAAGCAACTTTAAATTATAAAAACACTAACCTAATACAGCAACCTTAAAAGTGTTGAAGCTTCCGCAGGGTGAATATCCATTGGAATCAGTGTTGTCATAACATTAAACTCGTGTAGAAACCAAGCATTTAAATCTGCTGACACTGTAGAATTAGATACCGAAATATCTCCTAGAGTTCTCTGAACAATTTTAAAATGATGCAGAAATAATGAATATACTAGATAATTATTTAATCTAAACCTAAATAGGAGATGCCTAGATTAATCATTTGCATAGGTTGCGTGCATTATCTATCTATCTATCTATCTATCTATCTATCTATCTATCTATCTATCTATCTCTATGGTCTCTCTACCTATTGATCTATTATCTGTCATCTATCTAAGTATAGATATAGATAAATAGATACATATAGATATATATGATTTATATAAAACCATTAGAATATAAACTTTCATGTTCAAATATTCCTTGCTCTGCCATTAACTTGATTGTGCATACCACAAAGAATTCTCAAGCAATGGCTCTTATTTACTTCGTTAACAAAATGTGGCAATAAACTCAACCTTGCTGGGGTATTTTTTTAACCTACATATGGGTAGGAAAACATTTATAAGTGGAACATAACTTTCATTTCACCTTCCTCCTCTTAAGCTAATATTTATATCAATGCAGACCAGAAATTTAATAGCACTCCCAATATTGCCACTGATGGCTTATTGAATCTTTGTTAAAAGATCTATTTAAGGCAGCCAAAGATATATCTGTTTAGCCAACACCCTGTTAAGAATTTGCATAATAATTGAGTTGCACAAATGTTTCTGAAGGGAAATATGTGTAGTCTGACCATAGTATTATGCAAATTTTGTTTTTACAGCCATTTAGCTTTTCCATAATACCTTATGTCACTTCACAGGCAGTGCATTAAGCCATGTCAGCGCTGACAACAGCATATGAGGGCTGGGCTCCAGATCCTGCAGCTTCAGCCTAAATGTATGGTTGCCTTAGGGGCACACTACCTATTAATTTAACATTCTAAAACTAATTATGTATGTCAGGGTGACCTCTGTCTAATCTACATTCATCAGAGAGTCGGAGCCTTCTGTCTCTATTGTTCCCATAATAAAATAGCTGTTGATAGACTTATATAATTGACTGTGTCGGAAGTGAACTCACCCTACATGGCTACATGCAAATGGTGTAGAGTCCCACTAGAATAAAGATAAGCAAAAAAAAAAAAAAAAAAAAAAAAAAAAAAAAAAAAAAAAAAAAAAAAAAAAAAAAAAAAAAAAAAAAAAAAAAAAAAAAAAAAAAAAAAAAAATCCAACTATCACCAGTAATTAACTTTGAGGGTTTCTTAACATCAGGAGAAAATATATTTCCCATTGGCTTAAAATGAATGTAGAAAGTGCACAGGAGTCACATGGGTCTAGTACTAAAAAAAAAAAAAAAAAAAAAAAAAGTTTCTTAAAGAAATGTTAAATAAATGAAATACAAATGTGGTTTCTTTTGTAAATAACATTTATGGTACTTGATACTCAATTTGGAATACTTACAGAATATTCTGGCCAGAATTTTTGCCTGTGTAAATATAAAAATATTCAGCAAGTAATGACCTTCTAAAGAAAAATCTATATTACCTTTTTATATACTCTCATGACATATAGCATAAACATTTCTTTTTAAAAATGTTATTTGTAAAAAAAAATGTTATTTGAATTAAATCTATTTTGAGAAAAAATAATTCTTTGTAATTTTTCAAGGAAATTTTCTTGATGGAATAAACACCCTTCCCAAGGGTTTTCAAGAGAAATATTGACAAACAAGAGATGCATGGTAGATATTGGATCAGATTTGGAGAGTTACATGTAAAAGAAAAAGGCAATTATGCCTGTAAAGAGCCTTTTGCAGCTAATCTCCCCAACAGTTGTCCAGGGGCAATAAGCACAGACTGGCAAGTATCCTTGGTTTTTTACATAGAGACTCCTCTCTGTCTAGTGTTATGTCTATGAAGATACTGCCATGGTCCTTGTTCTGAAAGGCATAGCTGTGGAGCAGGCGCAGAGATGGAAAAGATGGAAAGATGCCTCCCTTCAGCAGCACTGTGTTGGTTTGATTTAGTCCTAGTTGTCCATAATTTCCTTATCTGTTAGCTGAGCCGATACAGAACCATTGAGGAATGTTAAAAGAATTAAGGTTAGAGCAACTGCAGATTGGTGCACTCAGAAAAAAAAAAAAAAAACCATTCAATGTTGGTAAATATAGAAATGTTGAGACAGTGATGTGTTATTTAAGGAAATGGCTCATTCTGTGTCTTAACTTTTAAATATCACTGATGATAGACTCGCTATTTCAAAGGAAAGGTGATAGAAGCCAAAAAAACTACAACACTGGTAAAATCAGACAAGTGATCTAAATGTTATAAAGCCTTATAGCTTTATTTTCCCACAAACTCATCATATCAATAGTGTCTACATCTTGGGTTATAGAGTCACTGAAATTGTAAATGTTTCAAACTCTTGCATCATGTTCAGTATCCAATATACTCATCATTTTTCTTTTTTCTTAAGCAACATCACCACTGGGCAATATACTATATTATTAATAAAGAATGACGCCAAATGCCATCACAGATGAGCCTATAAGGGTTGAAACAAACTTTCCTGTAAATGACTTACTTAGAATAAGCAATATCTGAAATCTAGGTGTCATCAAGGCATACCCACACTAGAGACAGGAAGCATAGCGTCAGCCTAGACCTCTCTGCTGACAGTCAGGTATTTTGTAGGGGTAATATGACTTAGATATCTACAAAATGTTCTGACTGATATAAGTCCTTTCTACAAGGTGATGGATAACACTAGAGCAGAGGTCCTTTCTATTTCCGTATAATTTAACAAACCCTTTTTTAGTCATATCTGCAAGAATGTATAATAAAAAATAAAAGTCCATTCACAGGTTCTTGGGAAAAAGAAGAAAGAACATAGACCCTAAATATTAGGGTAATAAGGCTTAGTTCACAACAGATAAAATGAAGGAATCCTAGAAAGAGATTACCAGGGAAGAAGCAAAAATAGAGATAAGCTAACAGGAAGCCAGGGTCACATAAGGAGATGAAAGAATTTATAGGCACAAAGGACAGAGTATATTATACCTGAGAGAAGTCTGGGTTTGGAAGATCTATATTATTACAATAAATAATTACAGATAAAGGTAAGACAATGACTTCACAGTGGACAATGGCTTACACTACTGAACCTGAGGTGGAATCAGGTGGTGATAGGTTCTGGAAATTAGAACTGGCAGAGAAATAGTTCAGATGCAATTTTCATCTGTAAGAATCTAAAACTAAAATGGTATATTCATGCTCTGGGCTGTATATCATCAGTCCTGGGAGCTATCATCAGCTGCAGATGGGGAAGAAGATGTGATCTGGAATTAGAACACAGAAGCCAAGTAAGAGCTGATTGCACATCAGGATACCAGAGTGTTCTTTACATCTAGAGGAGTGAGGGATGGAAAGCAGCACATTATAGGATAGAGGTGGCTACCACTGTATACTCCAACACAGCCTGCAGCTCCTTCTCCTGTTAAATCAAACAGTAACAGTCCCACAAAGAGATTTGAAAGTTGCACAATTTATAAAGCTATTCCAAGTAAGCCTCTCACACAGTAAGTGCATGTTAGCTACTGTTATGATAAATATTATCTAATTAAATAAATATTATCTGATTTTGCTACTTATTCTCAAACAGGAAATAACCTCAAAATAATTGTAGTATCATATGGCTACTTTTCAGAACATTTTTTATACTTTCTTTTTTTTTCTCTTTATTAGATATTTTCTTCATTTACATTTCAAATGTTATCCAGAAATTTTCCCTTACCCTCCCGCGTCCCCGCCCTGCTCCCCTACCCACCCCCTCCCACTTAATGGCCCTGGCGTTCCCCTGTACTGGGGCATATAGAGTCTGTATGACCAAGGGGCCTCTCCTCCCAATGATGGCCAACTAGGCCATCTTCTTCCATATATGCAGCTAGAGACATGAGCACAGGGGGAACTAGTTAGTT
>LR749679.1:1986816-2016035 GCA_902729485.2 Mus minutoides | reverse complement strand
TGGCCTCCAGATCCAAACAGGAAATATTCTCAAACAGGAAATAACCTCAAAATAATTGATAGTATCATATGGCTACTTTTCAGAACATTTTTTATACTTTCTGTGACTCTTCTATACACTAAAAAACAAAAAACAAAAAACAAAAAAACATGGTTCCTGTAACTTCTTCTTGCGTGTTTCAGATTTCTCTTTCATTATTTCTCTCGTTCACCTTTGGCTATTCTTCTCTTTAGATATCTCCTTTTTTTAAAATTATTGTATGTTTAGATAGACTCCAAATCAGTGTTAGGATTCTATATCTACCTTTTTTGTGACTTAAGGTGGACAGAGATCTGGAAAAAGTTTAAATCAATAAACTGTAATTTGTACTTCTGTTACATTGAAGCATATAAAAGTCCCAGAAACTGCTCTACAGTGCATATGTGTTTAAACTCTTCTCAAGCATGTTTATCTTCATTTGTTCAAGCTAGTCTCTGAGCTGTAGCAATGCTAGAATGTTACCTCTGGAAATGGCTTGGACTGAGACTTTACTTCTTATTTTCACTCCCATGTACTTTATTCTTGACTTGTTTTGGTTTGCGGCTATTGCCAATGATGACACACATTTGTTTTTACATCATCACTGGATATATTCCAGGTATATCTTCTCAGAATCGATGTTTGTGTTTGAAATGGTGTGTGAGAGTCCCTCCATTTTACATTTTTTGTCTTTAGGTATGTTTTAGGGATGATTCTGGATCATGTGCTAAATCTTGTGGTGTTAATAGGAAATCTCATATATCCACTGAACTCAGGATTTAACACTTCATTGTGAGCCCAGTCCTTTGGGTAGATAAATCACAATGTAGGTGAGCTCAAGGAGCCAAACACTCATATGTGGATTTGATAGCATTTTGCAATAGGTGACAATGTTCTAGAAGCTCAATGTGTTGTGTGGACTTATTCCAGACAAGGAACTTCTTGCCTTTTTAAACTTCTCCTTTCTGTCATTCATTGAAATACATCTTAGAAGGCTGCTTGCTTCCTTCGCTAAAACATTAACTGTTTTCCTGCACCTGAGATCCTTCTTAGAAGACATTTGGCTGCCAGTCCCGAGCTCCTTCCCTCCTTCCCCACAAATGACAGTCTTTTGTGAGTAATCTTTCTTTATCTGCTGCTAAGCTGCCCACTCATACCATGACCTTTAGGTCTCTGCCTTTGTTATTTCTCTAGTATTTTGTTGCAGGACAGAGCCCTTCTAGACAGTTAAGTGGGTGTTTATGGTTACTGCTGCTGTGTTGAAACACCATGAACAAATGCAACTTGGAGAGGAAAAGGTTTATTTGGCTCACACTTCCTGAATCACTGTCCATTGTGGGGAGTGAAAGCAGGAAACCAAACCAGAAGGGAAGCTGGAGGCAGGAACTGAGGCAGAGGCTATGAAAGGGTGCTGCTTACTGACTTTTTTTTTCCTCATGGCTTGCCCAGCTTGCTTTTATAGAGAAGCCAGGATCACCACCAGGCCAACAGTAATAACACCTACAATGGGCTGGTCCCTCCCACATCAATCACTAATTAAGAAAATCCTCTCTAGGTCTGTTTCAAGTCCAGATCTTACAGAGTCAGTGTTTCAACTGAGGATCACTACTCCAAGATGATTCTGGCTTGTGTCAAGTTGGCATGAAAACTAGCCAAGACATGTGGCAACAGAATATCTATTTTTTTTTTCATAAAAAAAATCACATTTCCAGGAGGGGAGTTCAATAACTGGAATGTAAATAAATTTTAAAAATTGCACTTCTACTTAGTGTAAAATAAAAGATCACCCATTCTACAGAAGACATTTATATCACCTAACTGCAAAGATGATATGATATAGAAAAATGTAATTTAGAAAACCATAAAAATAAATTAAGGTAGCTCATACCAAAAAATAATATTTTAATTGTAGTAATAAGTATAATAATAAAAATATGTCTCTTAGAATATAACTTTGTCTTTCTTCTTTAATCATAAACATGTTCATATGTTTGGAAATGTAGACCCATGTCAAAAGTAAGTGTCATATGTTGATACTATAGAACAGAATGGTTAATAATTTTATTTTCAAAGTATATAGAAATATATATAATAAATATATATAAATATACAATTTCCCTTTTACTTCACTATATAGCTCTAGTTACCATTTTTTATAGTGACAATTAAATATCATGTTTGTAATGTAGGATTCTTTCTGTACACATAATTTTCTTCAATTTCTTCCTATGTGTTCCAACATTCATGCACATACAATAGCATTCTACTAATGTATTGCTTTATTTTCATAGATTAATACTACTGAATCTCAAATCCACTTCATGTTTATACAGTACTTACTACCTTCAAGGTGCCTTGAAAGATTTATCATGCTGAACTTAATTAACTTTGTGATTGGGCATGTAGATTGCATAAACATGTCTATCTATTTTAAAGCACAGTGTACCTAAAAGAATAAACAATATCAGAGATCTCCATGTCTAATATTACTCCAAAATAAAAAGGGTCAGAACCCCTTGAAAAATAAATCATTCTAGAGATAGGACACAATAAAAATTTGGAATGACTCTGAAACATTTTTAATGTCCAAAAAGTAATGTTGTCAACAAAGAAGCTGGGTTCATGCCAGAGAAAAACATAATTAAATCCAAAGTATCAGTAAATTGCCAGGTTATGAGAATGTGACTAACTAAAACGACAAGCAGTACTGAATCATAAACTAGAGGATATGCCTGATATGCAAAATATACAAGGAGACAATAGGAAATAAATATCACTGCATCCCTACAAATATAAATGAAAGAAGTAGTATATAAATGGAGGATGCCTGCACTTCTCCCATAGGCAACATAAAGGTATACATAATTCCGAAGAATTCAGAATGAGAAAAAAGTAAAGCTTTATGTTGTAGTAACTCAGTAACTCTAACTTTACAAGGATATGATATTAATATAAGTGATATGCTATAGGGCTAATATATGTGTGATTTGTTTAAAAGAAAAAACTGCCTTTGGAGCCTTGCTTCCCAACACATTTTCCATAGTTAACCATGAGAATGGAACCTAAAATAACCCTCACCATTTCATGCAAAACCAAGGAAATCCTAAGTAACTAAAGAACATAAGAAACTTAAAGACTCTGTTGAAATATAAAATGGTAACTTAGAATCCTGCAACAGAAATTTGACACTTCAGAAAGAAAAACAGAGTCTGCTTCAAGTGTGGTGCTATGTGATTGTCAGTATTATTAACTAGTCTATCCTCCTTAATTGTGATATGTATCACACTAAAGGTAAGAAACTTTGGTGCTGGGAAGAGAGGAACTGAACATGTCTATAGACATAAAGTTTGACAAAATTATTTTTTAGTTTAAAGTATGCTACGGTAAATAATCTTATACATAGCCGGACGTAGTAGCTCACACCTTTAATCCCAGCACTTGGGAGGCAGAGGCAGGTGGATTTCTGAGTTCGAGGCCAGCCTAGTCTACAAAGTGAGTTCCAGGACAGCCAGGGCTACACAGAGAAATCCTGTCTCAAAAAACCAAAATAAATAAATAAATAGATAGATAAATAAATAAATAAATAAATAAATAAATAAATAAAATCTTATACATACATAATTTGATATCTATGTTCTATAACACATAGGAAAAGTTATTATATAAAACTATTGGGAAAAGGTGTATGTGAATATCTTCATATCAGCGACTGGGAAGATTCCTCAGCTCTTGTTTTGTTTTCCTTCCTTCCTTCCTTCCTTCCTTCCTTCCTTCCTTCCTTCCTTCCTTCCTTCCTTCCTCCCTCCCTCCCTCCCTCCCTCCCTCCCTCCCTCCCTCTCTCTCTCTCTCTCTCTCTCTCTCTTTCTTTCTTTCTTTCTTTCTTTCTTCTTTTTTTTTTGGTTATTTTATTTATTTACAGTTCAAGTGTTTTCCCCCTGCCCAGTTTCCTATCCACAAACTCCCTATCCCCTTCTCCCCCTGCTTCTATGATGATGCTTCCACACCCATCCACCCATTCCAGTCTCAGCACCCTAGCATCCCCTTATGCTGAGTCATCGAGACTCCACAGAACCAAGGGGATCCCCTCCCATTGATACCAGATAAGGCAGTCCTCTGCTACATATGCAGCTGGAGGCTTGGGTCCCTCTTCGGTTGATGGTTTAGTCCCTGGGAGCTTTGGGGGATCTGGCTGGGTTTTGTTGTTCTTCCTATGGGATCTCAAACCCTTTCAGGTCCTTCAGTACTTCCCTTAACTCCTCCGTTGTGATACCAGTGCTCAGATGGTTGGCTGCATGCATCTGCATCTGTATTGGTCAGGTTCTGGCACAGCCTCCTATCAGACAGCTATACTAGGCTCCTGTGAGCAAGCTCTTCTTGGCATCAGCAATAGTGTCTGCATTTGGTATCTGCAGATGGGATGGATCCCTAGGTGGGGCAGTCTCTGGCTGGCCTTTCCTTCAGTCTCTGCTTCACTCTTTGTCCCGGCAGTTCCTTTTGACAAGAACCATTCAGGATTAATTTTTTTAAGGTAGCTGGGTGGCCCCATCCCTCAACCAAGGGACTTGCCTATCCACTGGATATGGTAATTGCAGGATCTATTTCACCTTTGTTGTGTATTTTGGCTAATGTCAACCCTGTTGAGTCCTGGGAACTCTTGGGTCCCTGTCACCTGGGACTTTCTAGTGACTACCTCCACTTTTCCAACTCTCCCTGCTACAGACCTCAGTTCAATTCCCTGACCCTCTGTAAAGTTTCCTCCATCTCTTCCCACACCTGATAGTGTGCCCCCTTTCCCTGCTTCTCCTTTCTCCTTCCCAGAAAACTCCCTCCATTTACCTCCCATGATTATTTTGTTCCCCCTTCTAAGTAGGACAGAAGCATCCACACATTGCTCTTCCCTCTTCTTGAGCTTCATGTGGTCTGTGAGTTGTATCATGGGCACTGTGAGCTTTTTTCTTAATATCCACTTATCGTTGAGTATATACCATGTGTGTTCTTTTTGTGACTGAGTTATCTCACTCAGGATGATATTTTCTAGTTTCAACCATTTGCCTGAGAATTTCATAAAGTCATTGTTTTTTAATAGCTGAGTAGTACTCCATTGTGTAAATGTACCACATTTTCTGTATCTATTCCTCTGTTGATGGACATCTGGGTTGTTTCCAGCTTCTGGGTATTATAAATATGACTTCTGTGAACATAGTAGAGGATGTGTTCTTGTTATATGTTGTAACATCTTTTGGGTATGTTCAGGAGTTTTATAGCTGGGTCCTCAGGTAGAACTATTTCCAATTTTCTAAGGAACATCCAGATTGATTTCCAGAGTGATTGTACCAGCTTGCAATCCCACCAGCAACGGAGGAGTGTTCTTCTTCTTTCTCCACATCCTCAACAGAATCTGTTCTTATAAAGGAAAAGCCTTCGATTTCAAGCAGCCATATAAATAGCTTTGTTTAATTCTAGTTCCAGGAGTTCTGGTGATCTCTTCTGACCTTGAGGCCACACACACATTGTGAGCATTTATACATTCATACAGAATACACACAAATAGAAAAATAACTAAATATAAAAAAAAGTTGATATCATTTCTGATAGCTTCATGTTATTCCCATGCATAATCATTCCAGAAATCTTTTGTCTTCAAATATATGACAAATACTTGCATCACCCATTGTTAATGTGTCATGCCTATGTTTGCTAATAGTTATAATGGCCTCCTTGCTCTCCTCTATGATTCCTATGATTAATTCCACATGAAATAGACTGAATCAAAGATATTCTGAGACATATCAAAAAGTTTCATGCTTCCATTGCAGTAAAATTGCACGTCCTCACAAAAGCCATGGGTACTCCACTCTCCAGTATCATTTTGAATACACTTCTTTGTGTTCTATGGCCCTCAGTCTTAGACAACAACCCCGTTTTGCTGCCATTTTAAATACACAGTAAAAGCCTCAATATCAAGAATTTTTCACAGAAGAATCAGGCCCTATCATTTTGGTTCACTCACACTCCATATCATGCTTTCCCTTGAACATGTGTGTGGAGCCTTTGACCTCTCCCTAATCCAGAGTACATGACAAAAGTAATGTGTTACTAAATGATCATAAAGGAATTCTCATCATGTAAGGTCTACAAATAATGTAGGCAGTAGAAACCACCCCGTTTCTTCCTCTCTGACTATGAGTAATAAAATACCTTGAGTTTTATCTACAACAGATCAGCAGATTTTTAATGTTTCATAGGATACCAAAACCTTACCTAAATGTGATGTTAAATTCATGAGGATCTGAGCAGAAAACCTAAATTAGGTGTGAAATCTGCACTCCACACAAAATCTATAATGATAAATAGGTGTAGTTCATGACAGAGTGGTTCATGATAAGTTATTACACAGGAATGGGAATGAATTTCTCATCTCATCTTCCACATGGCATTGGGCATTGTCTGTCATTACTATGCCATCCCTTTTTCTGTATACTTCTCTCTTTAGTATCTATTCCTCTCTGTTGTTATGTAGTATGAATTTTTCTATTGTTTATAAACTCAGTAGTCTCATTAAAGTGTAAGTTTTGCAGAGACAGAGTCCTCTATGTCATGTACTACCACAATGTAGTTTCTTTAAAATGTTAATGTCACACATTTGGTTAATAATTATTTTCTGAATGAATGAATGGATGAGTACATCTATGATTAAAGAGATACAAGAAGCCAACATAACTAACCATTATACACATTGATACATTGCTTTTTCCTCTCTAGATTTGTTAACTAAGTTTTCTGTAAGTTCTGTGGGTGGAAAGCAAAGATGTATATTGGCACCCAGAGAAATGAATCTCCTAATCCTTTGATGCTTAGCTGTCATAAAATCATACAAAGCTTCCTGTTATTGTATGTGCTCATAAAATGTAAGATTTTTTTACAGATTTATTTTTATTATCTATATGTATGTGTGTAGGCAATGTGAATGCATACTATGCACATGTAAGTATGTGTGGATCCCAGATGAAGATATCAGATCTCCTGGAGCTGTCTTCATTGGCATTTGTGAGCCACTCAATATAAGTGCTGGGGACTGGACTCAGGTTCTCTGAAAGAGCAGAAGGTCCCTTAGTGGCTGAGCTATGTCTCCAACCCCTAAAATTTAAGATTCCCGCAGATGACTCGGAAAGATCAGACTTAATTCTGAATCGTTCACACTATCATACAAGTAAAATTTCAGTGTAATACAATAACCTAAAAGTTCAGGACCTCAAAAATGGTGCTTCATAGATATGCCACTGTACAAAAGAGATCAGAGAAAGAGGGAATTTCCTGTACTCATGTGGTTTTCTAGTTTAGACAAAATCTGTACCCCAATCTTTGGCACTATAAATGGCATGTACTATTTCCTGACAGTGTGATAGGAAAAATGGTTGAAAACAATGCTCTTATTATAATGCAAGCCACAGAGTTACTGAGGATCAACACAGTAAAGTCGTATAACACAGAGTCAACATGCTTTGATGATTTGGGTTGCAAATCTGGGGTGACTCTGTCAGGATTAAACCCTCCACTCTGTAATTACTAGATGTGCAACTTTAGAAGAGTTATTTAATCTCCTTGTGTCTGGTATTTCTCATCTAAAACTTGAGAAATTTTTTTTTTCATACGAAGATAAGATAAATCTTGTTGTGAAGATTAAATAAAGTAATGCTTGTAAAAAGCTATGGCAGTTTCTATCTAAGAATGAATGTTTAGTAGATGTATTTCTTTTGTTTTCCTTGAGAAAATGCCTTATAAAACAACAAACTTTACTAATGAAAAGCATTATTATTTGGGACATTTATTGATTTTTATTCCAGTCAAGAGTATAATATGCAATATAATGCAATCTGTCAAACCCTAAGATTAGAAAATATTTCCCCCCAATACTATTTTCCTTAAGTACAAAACTGCATTTGGAATGAGGTTCAAAGGAAGTTTCCATTTAAATTTAATGTAATGCAGCCACATGTTTTCGTACTGGCAGTATCTTATTTCATTTTTAGCTTTCACCTAATTCCATATTCTTTATTTTGTGGATTCATTACTATGCAAATATATATGCACTATATTCAAATGCCTGCTTTGAGGATTATGCTGCATTATTTCACTTCACAATTAAACAGATTGCTTTCCGTTTTCTCAAGTTAGAAGTGGTTTATGTAAGTTGGTACAAGTTACTGAGTCAAGTCAATAACCAAGATCTTTCCTTTGAACTAAGAAAACACTAAAATGATTTTCTATAGCTATTACTGGTAAAATTTGGTTTAAAAATCAAAAATGATGGGCTGGAGAGATTGCTCAGTGTTTAAAAGGTCTGGCTATTGCTAGAGAGGAACTGACTGAGTTCTGAGTACCCATGCCAGTCAGCTCGCAATCGTCTGTGACTCTTGCTCCAAAGAAATTCACTGACACTAGCCTGCATATTCATGAATGAACATTCATACACATTCACATGATCAAAAATAAAATAAGTCTTTAGAATATTAAAAAAAGTTTCAAATGATGAATGCAGTTTCCTTATATACAATTACAAATAATCTTAAAATATTAATTTACTGTGAGCTTAGGAGTTGGAGTCAGAAGTTTCAGATTATAAAACCATCCTTGATTACATAGGAAGTTCCAAACCAGCCAAAGGTACATGACATTTTTATCTAAAAACGATAGGGTTTCTTAGATATATGGCTCAGCATGGCATAGGTGCTTGATTTCAAGATTTCAAGACTGACTGATAAAACTGATTCCGTAAACTCATGAGAGAGAGAGAGAGACAGAGAGAGAGACAGAGACAGAGAGAGACAGAGAGAGACAGAGAGAGACAGAGAGAGACAGAGAGAGACAGAGAGAGAGAGAATTTTTATGAATCATCTGAAGTTCTCATCTCTTGACACCATACTCATCTATGCCTTTTTTATTATATGCTAATGCTTCAAGTTTATAAAATAAAAGCATACTAAAATAAAGACAAATACAGTAAAAGTATTTAATACTGATTATACACTACAAGAAATGGAGCTAAGGCAACACTTTTCAAGTATTTTTATCATGAAATGGATCTGGCCTTGAGTGTATTTTGTCTTTGTTTGTTTGTTTGTTTGTTTGTTTAAACTGTTCACCCTGTCATTCTGACAAATGGTACATTTTTGTCTTTTATCAATTTTAAAATTATTAAAAATTGGTACACAAAGAATCCTTGAATAGTTAAGTGTTGTTTCATGACCTGGCTGGTGCTGCTTTTATGCCACTATTTATTTTACTATAATAAGGCTACTTGAACACTAATGTTACAATACCATGATGCCAATCTGATCAAGACAGGTGCTAAGACAATGTAGATATGCCAGACAATGGGATGATTCTTGTGCCTCGATCAATAGACCAAGATGTCAAAGATATTTTATCATGTAACTTAGAACAGTGTGGCATTTAGGGGCTATTTACTTTTAGAATTTTCCATTTAATATTTTTGTAATACTGTTGGCCTCAGGTAAATAAAATAGTGAATAAATAAGGGGTGTCTTAGTTAGTGTTTCCATTGTTGTGACGAGAAACCTTGACCAAGGCAATTCTTATAAAGGACAACATTTAATTGGGGCTGGCTTCCAGGTTCTGAGGTTAAGTCCATTGTCTTCATGTGGGAAGCACATCAGCACCCAGGCAGGCCTGGCGCTATAGAAGCTGAGAGTTCTGCATCTTTATCCAAAGGAAGCCAAGAGCAGACAGTTTCCAGACAGCTAGCAGGAGGGTCTCCAAGCCCACTTCCATAGTGACACACTTCCTCCAACAAGGCCACACCTACTCCAACAAGAACACACCTCCAAATAGTATCACTCCCTGAAGGCCAAACATTCAAACACAGGAGTGTGTGGACCAAACATACTACGAGTTGCAAAATGTATGTCAGTGACTCCCATGATCCAAGACCTAGAACAGAACATAGTGTTTTCACTACATATTTGTTTTACTGACTATTTGAGTGCACTACAGCCATGTCTATGTATACAGTCCTCTCTGGAATGGAAAACATTTTTTCTTTGGCAGCTCCATCAGGCTAAGATTGCACAGAGATACCAGGTATTACCTATGGGCAGAAATGTATATGACCCACTACAGCTGGTAGTGGTGAATCATTTTGGTTTTATTTTGTTTTTGTTTTTTTAAATGATAATATTGTAGAACTTTTAAAAATTATTTAGTACATATAAAAATGTTTTCTAGGGCAAAAACAACCTCTCATTAAATACTCTTTTTATTTTCTTTTATATCTACTTACATGCATACAACATATAGTAACTTTCAGTTTATCCTCCCTGACACATACACCCAAAAAAATCAGTAGATAAAATACTTTAATACTAGTGATCCTGTTTTTATATATAATACAAACCAAAGCTCTTTAGGCTATTATGAATTTAATAATTATATATGTGCTAAACTTCACATGGAAATGTTTCATAAATATATTCTGTGTTAATTTATCTCATTGGAATAAATCTTTGGTTAAAATAGTGTAAAAGAAACAATTATTTTGCATCAAAGTTTCAAGGGTTCTATGGTCCATATGTATGTTGTTTTTAGAAAAAAAATGAGGCAGAAAAAATATCATGGCAGAGAGAGGGGGAGGATATATTTGTCATATGTTTTTTTAGTATACAGAGGTGAAAAGAAAAGTCCAGGGACATGACAGGTGTGGCCCACATCTTCAAATGAAGCCAAGTCTTCCACAGCTTCCATTAACTTCCAATAACTTACCCAATCCTAAATCCATCAACAGATTAATCCATCAATTATGTCACAGCTTTTATGATCCAATTACCTGTCAAGAACACCACTAGCTGAGTACCAGGCATTCAATAAAGGAACCTCTGACCTTCCAGGGAACAAACACCTACATTTAACCCAGACAATATGCAGTATTTTGCTATGAAACTCTCAGCAGCTTAATACGTATCTAGAGTAGTGTGAGATTACATGCATAGTACTCTAACATTTATGTTGTCTTCTTTGTTCACTATTTTGTTTTTCTTCAATTATCATAAGCTATTCAAATAATTGATGATAAGAATACTAGAATAAAAATTACTTTATCTGATATTTAACATTCATCCTTACTCCTCGTGTGGTAACACATTTTCCCATTTGATTTCTTCTTAGGTGCTGGCAGACTTATACAATGTTAAGGGTTTGCAAATACAGGAAGTGACATTATATTCAGCAATCAATAACACAGGTCTGTCCTTTCTAATGTCATACACATTTTTGGATATAAGAATATTGTTAGTACAATAGGAGACCCATTAGCATATACAATAGTTTTGCCTTATTAACAGCCATGTTCATGTTAGCAATTTTGATCTAATTTAACTGATGTCCCCATTATGGTGGCAAATTGTGTTTTCATTAATACTGTGAGAAAGCCATTAATATGAAAATTGCTCATTCAGAATCACATTAGTGAAGTACTTATCCTATTATCACTAAGAAGATTCTAACCTAGGTGCTAAGAAATCTGAGTTGAAGCATCTTCTAGAGAAGAGGTCATTGTATTTCCTTATTATGTGATGCAGGATTTCTTATGGTTTCTTCACACCTTTTACTGTGTTACTAACGCATGCATTTAATTCTCTACATATTTTATGTAATGGCACACATACCCTTATATGTTCACATTAAGATACTTAACTATCCCAAGCATATTACTCAAAATGATAGTAAGTGCTGTGCATAAATTTTGATTTTTTTTTCAGTTGTAACAGAATCTAAGTACAATCTTATGTAAAGAAGCATAAAGAAATGTGTTTAGTAGGAAACTCATGAGGGAAATTGACTTATATAAAAATTAACTCTTATTTNGAGGCATTGGTATAGTCTCCCACGAGACAGCTATATCCGGGCCCTTTCAGCACCATCTTGCTGGCATATGCTATAGTGTCTATGTTTGGTGGCTGATTGTGGGATGGATCCCTGGCAGCCGCAGTCATTTATTTAGCTTTTAATCACTGCCCTCAATGCCATAGATCCCCTTTCCTTTATAATAAAAGCTCTAACTCTCTAAACAGGAAAGCTTCAATCAACTGAGGTATAAGAACATGACAATGCAAAGTAAAGACTCACTGAGAGGGATCAGGTGGCAAAGCCAACCAGGGAGCATTCCTATGCCTTAGAAATCATGTAGCTTTTGTTAACACATCTGATTCTGCCTAGCAGAGGTATATGTGGTTTTTATATTTTTATAAGGAAAATAAGTACTTTAGCTTTAGTTCTTATTGAAAAATGACCTTGGGGTATTTTTAGTAATTTCTCACTCTTTCAGTTTCCTCATTCATAAAATAAAAACATACATGTGGATGGAATAAAATATAAAGTCAGCATTTCCTAAACTCTACAGAGTAAGAACAAAGTCTGAAATAACTTGGAAATAGCAGTAAACAAAGGTGAATGTAATAATGCTTTATTTAATTGGTAGTCAGCAACTGCAGAGATAAGAATAAGCTTGTGAGAAATAAGAGCTGTGGAATAGGAAAAAAATGCAATAGGAATTGCAGTAACATGATTATGTGTCCATTAAATGACATTAAAAAGAACCAGTCACTATGAGAATATGTTCAGAAAGTTTACTGTGTATCACTTAAGGACAGGACCATGTAGACATCCAGATCATGCTCTGCCATTATCTCTTAGAGGGGTAGGAGAAAACAAATGGCATCTATTATAAATTAAACATTTTATATTTGTTCAAGAGTAACATAGGATGACATGTTTCATATTACAATATTATGGACTAAACCGAGTGTTATAGCTGAGGAAGTAGACTAACCTGACTTTCCTTTGGGAAGTAATCAGGTATGCAAAGGGGAGAAGGGAGGCAAAGGCTAAAGCTATCATGAATGTCTCTGAGGATCTAGATCACTCTGCTTAATTAAACATTGACATTCAACAGGACATACTGTGTGAAGTCATTTACACTTAGATCTCTACCAAAGGGGACGAAAAAGAATATTGAAATTAACAAGGAGGACCATAACTTCCTGAAGCTGTTTCTTCCATTCTATTCAACATTTTATGCAGAATCTGACATTCTCTGAAAATATTCAAGTATCATTTATGGATTGACTGAGCTTCCAATCTTTGAAAACCCTAAATGTTTGTTAGACAAAGAGCACTAAAATCTAAGCCTTTCTAACCCAGAACTGTTCCTGTGTAAAGGAAATGCAGGGACAAAAAATGGAGCAGAGACTGAATGAAAGGCCATTCAGAAACCTCCCCACCTTGGGAATCTATTTCATCTGCAGACCCCAAACCTGGACTCTATTGCTAATGCCAATAAGTGCTCACTGACAAAACCCTGGTATGGCTCTGACAGCGCCTGACCCATACAGATGCAGATGTTCACAGCCAACCATTGATCGGAGCTAAGGGACCCCAATGGAAGAGTTAGGGGAAAGACTGAAGGAGCAGAAGAGGATTGCACCACCACAGGAAGAACAACAATATCTACTAACCCTAACCATAACCCAGAGCTCCAGGGACTAAATTACCAACCAAAAAGTATACATGGATGAGTCCATGTCTCCAGTTACATACATAGCAGAGGATTGCCTTATCTGGCATCAGTGGTAGGGGATGCCTTTGGTCCTGTTGAGGCTTGATATCCCAGTGTAGGGGGATGCTAGGGCAGTGAGGCAGGAGTGGATGAGTAGGTGGGTGAGTACCCTCTTAGAGGCAAAGTTGAGGGGGGATGGCATGGGAGGTTTGCAGAAGGAACACGGGGAAGAAAACAACATTTGAAATGTAAATAAGTATAATTTTTTTTAAAGTTCATTTTCATCATCTCTAGAATTTTGGTTTGTTCTGTCTTAGGTTCAGAATTAATATATAATTAAATTATATTATTATATTGATTAGATTAAATAATATCTGCCCACTCAAAGCATTGTTTCTCTAATTCTTCGTATTTATTCCTTCATCTGAATTTTCAGATATAGTTAAAACATCATGTTCTGAAAATGTACTCTTTGTGATGGGCAAGTGTCCTTTTACTTTTTTGAGCACAAGGACTTTAAGTTCTAACAGGTATTAGTTCAGCAATATTATATTTTCCGACTTCTTCTCTCCATTTATAACATAAGAAAAATAATCCAAACTCTTGAACAAATGATAATACTTATTCCATAAGTAGTAATTGATCAGGTTTGAAGAGTATAAATTCAATCATGATGAATGGAATTTGGCTTCTTAAAACTCCCTATGCCTCAAGTCCTTAAAAAAAATGAAAAAAAAAAAACTAGTCATTAATTCTTTTTTTTTTTTTTGATATTTTCTTTATTTCCATTTCAAATGTTATCCCCTTTCCTAATTTCCCCTCCGAAAAACCCCTATCTCTTCCTCCATCTCCCTGCTCCCCAACCTACTCACTCCCATTCCTGGTCCTGGCATTCCCCTATACTGGGGCATAGACCCTTCACAGGACCAAGGACCTCTCCTCACACTGATGACTGACTAGGCCATCCTCTGCTACATACATAGCTAGAGCCACGAGTTTTACCATGTGCTTTCTTTGATTGGTGATATAGTTCCAAGGAGCTCTGGGGGTACTGGTTAGTTCATAATTATGTTCCTCCTATAGGGCTTCAGACCTCTTTAGCTCCCTGAGTACTTTCTTTGGCTCCTTAATTGAGGACCTTGTGCTCCATCCAATGGATAACTGTGAGCATCCACTTCTGTATTTTCCAGGCACTGGAAGAGCCTCACACTGGACAGCTATATCAGGCTCCTGTCAGCAGGCTCTTGTTGGCATCTACCTAGTGTCTGAGTTTGGTGGGTTTTTTTGGGATAGATCCCCAAGTGGGACAGTCTCTGGATGGTCATTCCTTCAGGCTCTGCTCTGAACTTTGTCTTTGTAACTCCTTTCATGGGTATTTTGTTCCCCATTCTAAGAAAGAATAAAGTATCCACACTTTTGTCTTCCTTATTTATAACTTCTTTTCTGTAAACTTATCTTTTTTTCCTCCTATAATTCAATGGAATCCCATTTTTAGCATGAAGAGTTTAGCATTGAAATTTGTGTGCATGTTGTGACTGTTGTATTGAATTAATAACACTGCAACAATGCAGTTTATGAAAATGAAAAAACAGTTATGCTTTTCCCCCAGTAGGGTCTATATGAATTAAGTAAAATACGATTCTCTGAGTATTTACTTCCAACTTAGACAGAAGTTCTTTCATCATTTTTATCATATGTACACACATTGCTTGCTATGGAATGAAGCTAATTCAACCAACCTATTAGACACACACTGTGTTTTCCATGCTGGCACTGAGAGGAAACAGGCTTTCAACTTGGCACTTTGCCTACAGTCACTCTGGGGTCAGAGTCAACCACTAGGAGAGTTTGGGGCATTTATTGCTGATCACTAAAGAAAATTGTCCTGTAGATATCTACGAGCTTACAATTCTCTATTGTCTTTTAGGAGACAGATGTGTCGTCCAGATCCAAGGAGTAATGATGTACAAAAACAATAGAGCGGGGCAGCTGGGTTGAGAAAGAGTAGCTGCTCTGCCGCCTCAAATCCAGTGCATTCTAGACTACCTGCAGGTCATTCTTTCCTTCTTTTTCTCTGGACTGCCTCCAAAAATATTTTTAATGAGATTTTCATTGAATTTCAAATCAATGTGCCAACCTAAAGAGAGAGCAGGGAACAAAAAAAAAAATGAACATAATGGGATTATGAAGTGGAAAGTATAATGGTCACTGGTGGCTAAAATAGATTTTATTATGCTCTGTTCTTTAGTTCAGCAGACATAAGATATGATATTTGTCCTTATTTTGAAATTAAAGTAAAATATTAACAAAGTGTCGAAGGGCAGGGGACATTGGACTGGTTAACGTCCTGTTGCTGGATAAAGATTATTGAATCCTATGGGCAACGTGTTCCTGCCTGATGCACTTTCTTCTGCCTGTTTTCTGCTCTATTACCATCCCATTGTAATGGATTCCCAGGCAGGGTAAACCTCTTTTTCCTGAAAAGCGATAATCAAATCTCTGCTTGCTTTAAGTATAAGTATCTTTAGGGGGGGGGGGGGACTCCTCTGGGATTTTCTTTCCAACTTCCAAAAATGTAGCAATTCAACAGCCCCTGTTGTTTTAGCTATTTTTCTGCAGGTAATTGTCACCAGTACTAGTTACTGGAAACACAGAAACACCTAATGGCTCATGTGTTATCAAGCTTCAGGCTGAGCTTCTTGACAGCTCTTCACTATTTCTGAAGGAAGTTTTCCTAAGTTTATTATAATTCTTCCCCCTCCATTATTGTCTATTGGAAAACCGAGCATCATTTGTCTATGGAAATACTGCTAGTCACCTTTCGGAACGGACATATTTTTTTCTGCAATAATACCATTAACTCCAGAGGACAAACTGTAGAACCACATAAGGCTGTATACCTTATGAGTAGTCTGTTGGAGAAAGCACAGCCATACTTACTAAAATGTGTGTTTGGATATTATGTGATCTCTCACTGCAGCTCTGTAAGGAGAAGTTTTCAATTACAGAGATTCTCTGTGTTTGGACCAGTTTCAGAACTCCCCAATGTATGTTATATTGTTCATAGGATTCTCTTTCACAGACAATTGGGTTTTTTCATATTGTATTTATCCCTTGTTACCTTTTCTAGTTTTATACATAAGTCCTTGTGATTTCTATCACTGGCACTAACACAGACAAAGAACTAAGAGATAATTTAAGTACAAGGATTCAGTTTGGGAGGTAATCTCCAGAGGTGAGTGAACTGCAGAGAGTAAAACCAGAGTGCTCCTGACTACTCTTCAGGTTATTGTTTTCATAGCATTGCTGGGGTTCTCTGGAGATGTACAGAACATACCCTCAAGACAGCCTTTTCAAAAATCATCTTCCCTGTCTTTTCACTTCCTTGGGGTGTGGGCACCAGCTCCCCGGTGTGTTATGCCTGTCAGTGTTTGACCTGAGGGCTGTAGATGGCTGATGGGTAAAGAATTGTAAGGTGAAAGGAGCCATCCAGTACCCTAAAACAGTGAAAGCCAAGGGCCATGAGAAGGAATGGAGCTGTTTTCCTGCAATTATCAACACTAAGATTCATTTTTCACAGTTATGGCTCTTAGTTTGGAGAATAAAGTACCAAGTATTGATCTGCCTTGGGATCAATACTTCTTACTGATTCTTGAGAGAGTACTGCTTTTAATTTTGAATACTGCAGAGCTGGGACACTGTATTTCCCACTGAGCTCAACAGTGGGGCATGTAACCACACTCCATTATTCACGAATCCTTAATGGGCACAATTGTGCTCAAAATCCTAAAGCTTGACATTCCCATGGCCTATGTGAGCAGAACAGTTTTCCGCTCACAACTTTTGGAACTCAACATTGAATGTTTTCTCAACCAACCAGCCAATGATTTTACCACTTATTTCTTGATGCACTTAATTACTTCTCTATTAAGATCCTTTAATTCTTAGATATAAGAAGATATAACTTGAACTGGTTTTAAAAATCAAGAACTTTGGACCTACAGTGATGGTTCACTGGTTAAGATCTCTGGCTTTTCTGCAAATAACTAAGGTTTAATTCCCAAAACTATCATGGTGGCTCACAAGAATCTGGGACTAAAGTTCTGGGGAATCCAGCATCTTTGTATGACCTTGGCAGGCCAAATATTCATATTTTATGCATACATACATGCAGATAAAATATTCCTACACATAAAATAAATCTAAAAAATAACAGTAAATATCTTTATTTCCTATGCAAATATAATTTGGTAAAGTTTGTAACTTTAATTGTAGCTTTGGTTAAGTATTTAATAGCCATTAAAATGTATTTTTATCAATGTGTATGCCTTCATTTGCTGTCTCTTCCCTAAAATAAACTGTCTCCTTAAAATGCCAGGACTGAGAAGAACTCCAGACATTATAGTCACAGCTCTTATTCATCAGGAAAAAGAAAAGCACTGATCACACTGATTGCTAAAATAAAATTCTGGGCCTTGTCTCTTAAGTCCATAAGGATAATTGGATTGCACTTAAATCCCTTCGAGTCTCCAAACTAAAAACTGTGGCTGGAAAATAGGATGATCTTATTGTCTAGACAAGAGCGGATTGTCTGGACTCCAGCGTGAAAGATGCGGCAGAGATGTATAATTCTTCCAGGGACTCACAGATTGAGAGGAAACAGAGGCCAATATAAGTGGAATTTCTTATTGGTCTTTTAGATGACAATCAGGAACTGTTACAAACAGAAAATAGCATACTTTATGAGTAGTTTATCTAGAGTCTATTTCTGTATATGACATGCTTTTCCACCTATATCACCATCCTATTGCTTGCCGGTTCTCATATATTTCTGAATTCTTTCCAGACCTTTATCAGCACAGATACATCTGCCCACTGGTTTATGATAAAACCGTGTCTTGATAAACACATCAGGAGATGAAAACATCTAATGTGAGCTCCCCAGTACCACAACATAGCACTACATATTACTATCCTGGGTTATAAGATCAAACCTTATAATCCAAACAATTGTTTTTACTAAATGTTCATTGTTCTCACCCTGTTAAATTTTTTTTTCTAAAAATCCTGTCAGAAGTTATTTATAGATTCAGCGATGATGCTTTCCATCCCCAAAGCCTATCAAAGGATAACCCTGTTCTTAAAATCAACATATTCACCATGTTGAAATGATCATCACCATAAATTCTCCCAATGGGTTCCTTAGACCATAGCTCAAATCTTAAAGTCCCCAGTGGAAGGTCCTTGTGAGGTCATTTCAAAATGCACTTGCTAGTATGTTTAACAAGTCTGATAACTCCACAACTATTAAGTTGCATGAGGGCTAAACTTAAGAGGCAGGAACCTCCTTCTCAAATGTGAATTCCATCTATTCTGGAATTTGTTCCTAGACTGAAGAAATAGTTTCTTGGCTAATGTTTATTGAATATAATTACTCCTTTTATAATTCTGGCTTAAGTCCTTAATTTTGAATTTACATGTTACCTTATGAAAACTGCCACACATGAAACCAAGGTCTAATTTTCTAAAGTTCCATTTACTCGAGGCTGCGAGTACTGCAGACTTTTGTTAAGGTTCATATGAGACATTCTCTATACTAAGCATATATTACAATTTTATGGAGGGATTTTTATACCTAGATTACAGCTGCAGAGTTCCTGATTCAGTGCCTGTGGCGAAGGTTCTGAAATCAACCAAGATCCTATATAGTAGTGAGTCGCTGCTCAGAGAATTCTCTTTGAAAGTCACTTGTATAGAGCAATCAGGCATGTTCATGGGAGGGTGGTGTTACCATGCAAATTGCTTAACATTCAGATGTAGACTTCATTTTTTTTTTACAAGCTCTACTTTATTATGATTATTATTATTCACCCCTCCAACTCTTCATATTTTTCTCACTCTTTTTGCTTCAATATACCTTCCCTTAAGGATCAAAGTAAGTAACATAAAACTTAATTAATCACATAAAACTCTTGAACTTGAAAGTGAGTTGACTATGTCTGCTCAATCTGCCATAGCTAAAACTGTACATTATTATTTTTTAATCCTTTTTCTTGTAAAGACAGCTAACTTTGCGCCTATGTCTTTTTCTATGACAAGCTATTACACTGCCTTACATTGTCAATTACAGTGTTCCTGTTTAAGAGTTAGCTTTTATTTTCAGAGGGCAAACTAGGAAAGGGGATAACATTTGAAATGTAAATAAAGAAAATATCTAATTTTTAAAATTCAGCTTTTATGTATACTTGGGGCTCATGTCTCCTCCTTCATTGTATGGACCATTGGTTTGTATGACTATGATTATAATTTGGCTGGGTAAATGTTTACATTTTGGTGTTACTTTCAAGATTAATGTTGTTACATATAGTCTATGAGAAGAAAAATAAAATATGCAGAGCACTGACATGGTATTTTCTAAGGACACACACTGTACACAATTGAAGGCAAATCACGAAGAGGTGAAATTATGGCTCCCGAGACAGAATGCCTTGCTTCAAGCCCAGCTGTGTGACTTCCTAGCTACATGATCCCAAGAAAGTTACTTAATTGCTCTGGATGTGCATAGAATGCATGTGATTATAGGATTCTCCTTCCAGGATCACTGTGAGATTAAAACTATCCCAGGCACAATCATTTACACTAATAGTTAGCTCATCATGAGCCACTTCTTAAATATTGGCTCTCTGATTAGGAAGAACTTGTATATTTAACAAGTATTAATATCTCTTTCTCTGAATAAATCATACAGTTCTTGTCAATATAGGTGACTTTTTAGACTGAGAAGAAGACACAGTTTTGTTGTTGTTGTTGTTTTTTACTTAGTTTTCACTCAGAACTTGAGCATGTATGTGGCAATGAAATATCTGAAAAACTGGACGACAGCAATAAACTCCACCAGTCATATAGGCCTTGATCATGGAATCAGAAAAATGTTAGTATTAAAAAAAAGTTACATGTTGTACTCTGTCAAAGGAGAGTTGTAAATATTTTAATATTAGCGTTAAAGAAATCCTAATGCAACATTACAAATCAATACAAGAGAATATGTTTTTAAACAGTCGAAAGCTAATTTGACCTATCTTGAAAACCTCATGGCAGCTGATGCTTGTGTTTGTGTATGGGTGTGTATGCCTCTATGATCATTCCTGTGATGATGTCACCTCCCTGCATAGATTAAGGAACAGGCTGAGCTTCATTACTCTTACTCCCTCTATCATTTAATTTGATCATTTCCCACTTTAATAGATTCTGAAATAATGCAACCTGGTTTAAATTTATACCAGATTGGTATAAATGCAATCTGGTATAAATTTATAAATTATATACATATTTATTCAGGATTAAATAGCACTTTATATTTATCTCTATCAAATTCAGTAACAGTAAAAAAATAAATGCTATTACATTTATGTCCCCATGGTTTTAGCTTATGTCTTTCCTGCCTTCTCTTCTCACAAAACTCTTTCCCTTCTTTCATAAATTCACATCCAAAATAAATGTTCAAACATTTTATATCATTTGCTAAAAAAAAAAAAAAGATTCCTCTCAATATTAGCTGCTCCCTTATACAATGAAAAACCAAGAAAGACATTTGTTTTACATGAAATTAAAGCCACACAAATTCTTGTATTAAAATGTTTAGTAGAAAATTATCACTTAATGGCATTTGTACAGTGACTTTTTGTATGTAAAACATGTCAATTGTATAAAGTAAATAATGCAAAAAATCAATGACTTATTATTATCTATAGAACATAAATGTTTTGTCTTATGTTTATAGTGATAAAGCCACTCATTTCTTCTTTAAGGTAGAAGGTTTGGGGGAAGGCATATGTTTGTTCTTGTAGTTGATAACAAAATGTTTAGGTATTGATTTTAATTGCTCATTCCAGAGTGTGTGGTGGTTAAAAACAGAAGCCTATTAGTGTCTGGCAAACATTTGTGGTTCCCAAAGATGAAGATCTGTTTTCAAAAAGATCTCCGACAAAATGCCCAAGATGAGCTTCCTATTTCATTCACCCCTTGCCTCCCCTAAGCAACACTAACGCAGTCCTGTGGACTAGTGCCTGACTGTGCAACTCAATCAGATGTCTGGAACCCATGCTGCTCCCTTTTCTCTCCTCCAGTCTTTGGGCAGATGCAGTAATGCCATTGGTACATCTTTGGGGAATTTTCCTTTCTGCACTTCACCCTCATTACTCGGGCCATCTGGTCCTTTTTCTGGTTTGTTTCCATCCAGCAGATGTGCTCCCACCTCCCCTCCCACACTGACCTGAATGATCTCTGGAAGATCAGTACACTCATGAGTAGGCCCAGGTACAGAGACAGACAATGGGGCAATGCCAAAGTCTTGACCCACATAAAGACAAAAAAGATTTGCCTCTGCTCAAAGCAAGAGGATATTTATGTTTATCATTCTCCTCAAATAGTGTTTGTTTTCTTTTGAATTCTGAAACTCAACATGGAAACAAAATCATCATTTGTTTCGAAACTTGTTACATTACAGAATCCAAATTTCTGCTTTTAAAAGAGGTCAAAATACTGTAACCCAAATAGTTAAAACTTGCATGGCACTTAATACCAGTGAGATACAACTGTTTAGTTGTTCAAAATTCATAAATATTTAGTATTGTTGATGTTTTATACGAGCATACTTATATGAGGAATGAATAACAAACCCATTCTTACAGAAACACTCCAATGTAAGATAAGTTTCATGCTACAATAAGTATTATTAATGATAAAAGTATCTCTTTTTTTCTTTTTTAACTCCTGAATTGAGATGCACATTGTGAGCTATAGTAGATTTGCCAAAAAATGGAGATTCGGTTTTAGTTTCAGGAGAGAAAATGAAAAAAAAAAAAAAAAAAAAAAAAAAAAAAAAAAAAAAAAAAAAAAAACAAAAAAAAAACAAAAAAAAAACTGACTAAAGTAGTTGATGAGGAGAGTTTGCCCCACTGAGATGAAATCTCCATATGCATCTATTTAAATCCTAAATTCCATTTAAATATTATTCAAGATATAATGACCTGAAATAAAGATTAAACTTTTAAAAGTATTCCATATTCAAACCTACTGAGAAGCTTAGGATAAGATTAAGCAGTAACTGATAAGAAATAACCAGTTACTTATAAAAGTGACACCTTAGTGTTAAAATCTCCCATCATCAAAACAGCTTTCTATTAAAAAGAATTCTGCATCATGGTGCCAACATAATTAATAGCTTCATTTCATATAAGAACAATGATATGGATTCTCTGTGAAGCAAAAATATGTGAACGTACTTGGAATAGTGTGATCAAGAATGTTGGTTGGCCTTTGGTGATCTACCACTGAAAGAGTAGATTTGTGTGGGGGAAACTAGCCCCCTGCTCCTTTCCCTGAATGATCGTAATTTCCTTGCTGAGATGCTGAGTTGAAGCTCCACAAACCTCTAGCACTAATGCATTTTTTTTTAAACTGGCAATTAAAGAACATTTTTGGGAGATTACTAAACTAAAGAAGACCTGGAGGGTGATTAACATTAGGATCATATTATGATCTGTGCATTATCTAACTGAAAGCATGTAGTGGGTATTGTATAAATAAATGTAATAAGTTCATAGAAGACTAGAGCTTATATATTAGAAATCATTCCATTGTTCTTACTTTGTTGACTTTTAATTCTAACCATTTATCTACCTACATTATGTTTCAAAATGTTATTTCTTTGTATCAATGCAATATTAAGCACATGCCTTACAGTATATTATACCAATAAGGTAAAAACTATAAAAGTGAATTAAGAAATTTAAAATAATGTGCCTTCCCCAGACCAAAAAAACAAAACAAAACAAAACAAACAAAACTATCACTGCATAAATTGTGTTATAAACACTTTTTTTTTTTTTTAGAAAAAGGGGATTCTTGAGTTCAAAAGCTCTGAAATCTCATATCTAATGGCATTTTACTATCCTTAAAGTATAAGAATTTTAGAGAAAAATGTACAAGACATTTATCAGATAATTATACTCACAGTAAATCTACATGTTCAAAACCTTAAAAAAAAAAAAAAAAAAAAAAAAAAAAAAAGACCTACCTGGTTATAGCATAGTAAAACTGCAGCTTTAACACTAAATAAAATTACCCACTCACTGCTATATTATACAATTGGTGTTTCATTATTCATTTGGAAATAGTGAAAAATAAGATGACCAAAGGGCAGTGAAGGATATGAGCTTGGGCTACAGTAACTAAGAATTACATATTTAAGAGGATGAATTAGGCAGAAGAAAAATCATTGGCTATCAAGGCCTATTTTATGAAAAGTAAAAAGATACTCCACACATTGTTCCTGGGAGAAAACTGAGAAAGCAGACTCTAGTTTAATGAAGATGGAGTCAAAAGTATTGAAGGAAAAGATGTGTTCAGTATATCCACATACCACTGGGATACAACAGCAATGAGTAAAATATCCAGGTGATGTGTTCAGTATATCCACATACCACTGGGATACAACAGCAATGAGTAAAATATCCAGATGATGTGTTCAGTATATCCACATACCACTGGGATACAACAGCAATGAGTAAAATATCCAGGTGATGTGAATGTCTGGGATGCTGAAAAAAAAAAAAAGCCCAATTAAAAGAAGCAACTTGAATTTAAAACAAGAGATCTGATAAGAACTAGCAATAGGCCATGATGCAATTCTAAGTCAGAGAAGAGAAGTTAATGTCAGACATAAAAAGATGTTTGGGTCTGGTGGATTAGGTCATTGGCTGAGTGTTTAAGCTTGAAATTCTGGGGCTTGCTTTAGTCTTCTTTCTTTTTTATTTTTCTCTTTCTAGATTACTTTTCATACAAAACAAAATAAAAAAAAGAATTCCTATTTTTCGTCTTTCTCACTTACATATACTTTACTATTACTACAAACTTGTTTTCTATTTCTGAATTCGAGTGCTCGAGTCAGAACGGTCGATATATAATCGTCCTAATCAACCTTTACCTCGGTCCGGTATTGGAACACTGAGATGAATTGAAAATGTTAAAACCAAAGAAATATTGTGTCTTAGTTAGGGTTTCCCTTGCTGAAAAGAGACATCATGACCAAGGCAACTCATAAAAAGGACAACATTTAATTGGGGGTGGCTTATAGGTTCAAAGTTTCAGTCCATTATCATCGAGGCAGGAGCATGGCAACATCCAGGCAGGAATGGTGCAGGAGGTGCTGAGAGATATATATCTTGTTGAAGGCAAGTCCTTCAAAGTCTATCTCCAGTGACACACTTCCTCCAGCAGGGCCATGCCTCCTAATAATGCTACTCCCTGGGCCAAGAGTATTAAAACCACTACCTGTGGGTATGTAAGGAGAGTCAAAAATGGATAAAGAATTGCATGATAACAAGAAGTGTGTTGGATATTCACATTTAAAAAACCAGACTAGTATAGTTGTATACCTGAAAACACTGCCTTGTTTAGGGGTAGGGGGAGCATAATAATTTGATTAAAATAGCTTTGTGATGGTTATGATTTAAAAAAAAAATGTCTGTTGATTCAAGGTATCCAACATGGCATTCAGGACATTCATAGTAACAAGCATACTTACCAAAGAAAACAAAAAAAATCACCATCATCATACAGTTGCTCTTTTTATAATTCAGGTTTTGTGGGATGAGCAGCTAAAACCTACTTCTTCAGCACAGATTGTAAAATCTATAAGGTTTAAACACCCATGACTCTCATGTTTTAGCCCATTCATCCTGTTTATCTGCTTGGTTGAAACTTCTCTAGTTTCTCCACAACTCTTCCCTTATTAACACTGTTTTCTTCTACTTATATCTGGATAATTTAGGTTCCAAAAATAATTCAGGTCATGCAATTCTTTTTATAACATTTTACTTCACTTTATATACTGTCATCCAGCTTCATAGACATTATTGCAAACAGCAACCATTTTTTTTTTATTTTAAAGAATGGACAATGTTCCATTTATATGCATGCATATTTCTGTATAAATGTATATTTAATCCTTTATTCACACTTCTAAAAATCTCCAGGTTGTCCCCACATTGCTGTCATTAACTCCAACAGTGACAGGCAAATGCAGGCCCCTCTAGATTGTAATTCATTTCTCTGGACATATGTTTATAGTGAGGATTCCTGGGTCATGGAACAGTTCTTACAGTAAAAATCATTATTAAAACCAAATTTTGGCACTAGCACCGCGTCACCTTGGGCTCAGAATCAGCGGACACCTCCATGGTCCACAGAGGACTCTCCACCTGCTCTTAGGATCACTGATGAGTGGAACACAACATCTCTTCCAATCCAATCGTGCAGGACCTGAGACAACAGAAGGGAAGCAGAAAACCAACTGGACCAGGGGCATAAGTCCCTTCCTGTTGGCATCAGCATCTGGTCACCTTGGGTGCAGAATCAGCAGACATCCCCTCAGTCCCCAGAGGACTCTCCAAGAGATCTTAGGATCACTGACCAGACAGCTCCTTGGTCCTCAAAGGAGACCCCACTTCCAGGCACTGTAACATGCCCAGGATCTTAGAACAACAGGATCGCAGGAAAACAGGAGCTGGGTCACACCAGTATTTCAGGGTCTCAGAGGAAGCTTGACTGCCAAAACCTCTGACACACCCAGAATCTCAGGTTCACAGGAGCCCACAATCAAAGGATCACAGAGAAAGCTAGACTCTGAGGAATCCTGAATCAACTGGGATTATAGGAAGGACAGGCTCCAATCAGATATATTGCAGACAGCAAGAACTTGAGATAATCAGATGGCAGGAGGCAAGCATAAGAAGAGAAGCAACAGAAACCAAGGTTACTTGGCATCATCAGAACCAAACCCTCCGACCATAGCAAGTCCTGAATACACTATCACACCAGAAAAACAAGACATGGATCTAAAGTCAGTTCTCATGATAAAGATAGAGGACTTTAAGAAGGGAATACATCTGGGTTCTTTCCAGCTTCTGGCTATTATGAATAAGGCTGCTATGAACATAGTGGAACATGTGTCCTTATAACCAGATGGAAACTCTTCTGGATATATGCCAAGTAGAGGTATTGCTGGATCTCCCGGTAGCACTATGTCCAATTACGTGGGAGGGTGTGGGTAGGGGAGCAGGGCGGGGACGCGGGAGGGTAAGGGGAAATTTCTGGATAACATGTGAAATGTAAATGAAGAAAATATCTAATAAAGAGAAAAAAATTTAAAAAAGAGAAGGGAATACATGAAAACACAGGTAAACTGCTAGAAGCCTTTAAAGAGGAAACACAAAAATCCCTTAGAAAGTTAAAGGAAAACACTACCAAAAAGGTGATGTAAATGAAGAAAACTATCCAGGACCTAAAAAGGGAAATAGAAACAATAAAGAAAACCAAAAGGGAAACAATTCTGGAGATAGAAACCCTAGGAATGAAACCAGAAACCATAGATTCAAGCATCAGCAACAGAATACAAGAGATGGAAGAGAAAATCTCAGGTGCAAAAGACTTCATAGGGAACACAGACACAAAAATCAAAGAAATTGCAAAACGCAAAAAGATACTAACTCAAAACATCCAGGAAATTTAGGACACATAGAGAAGACCAAACCTATGGATAAGTGGAGTAGATGAAAATGAAGAGTTTCAACTTGAAGGGCCAGCAAATATCTTCAACAAAATTATAGAAGAAAACTTCCCAAACCTAAATAAACAGATGCCCATGAACATAGAAGAAGCCTATAGAACTCCAAAGAAACTGAACCAGAAAAGAAATTTCTCCCTACAAATAATAATCAGAACAACATATGCACTAAATAAAGACAGAATTTTAAAAGCAATAAGGGAAAAAGGTCAAGTAACATATAGAGGGAGGCCTATTAGAATTACTCCACATGATAACCGGCAGTTGTGCCAGCACCATTTGTTGAAAATGCTGTTCTTTTTCCACTGGATGGTTTTAGCTCCCTTGTCAAAGATCAAGTGACCATAGGTGTGTGGGTTCATTTCTGGGTCTTCAATTCTATTCCATTGATCTATCTGTCTGTTGCTGTACCAGTACCATGCAGTTTTTATCACAATTTCTCTGTAGTACAGCTTAATGTCAGGCATGGTGATTCCCCCAGAGGCTCTTTAATTGTTGAGAATAGTTTTGCTATCCTAGGTTTTTTATTATTCCAGATGAATTTGCTAACTGCCCTTTCTATCTCAGTGAAGAATTGCGTTGGAATTTTGATGGGGATTGCATTGAATCTGTAGATTGCTTTTGGCAGGATAGCCATTTTGACTATATTAACCCTGCCAATCCATGAGCATGGGAGTTTTTTCCATCTTCTGAGATCTTCAATTTCTTTCTTCAAAGACTTGAAGTTCTTGTCATAAAGATCTTTCACTTTCTTAGTTAGAGTCACACCAAGGTATTTTTAGTATTTGTGATTATTGTGAAGGGTGTTGTTTCCCTAATTTCTTTCTCAGCCCTCTTATCCTTTGTGTAGAGAAAGGCCATTGATTTGTTTGAGTTAATTTTATATCCAGCTACTGCACTGAAGCTGTTTATAAGGTTTAGGAGTTCTCTGGTGGAATTTTTGGGGTCCCGAATATATACTATCATATCATCTGCAAACAGTGATATTTTAACATCTTCCTTCCCAATTTGTATCCTCTTGATCTCCTTTTGTTGTCGAATTGCTATGGCTAGGACTTCAAGTACTATATTGATTAGGTAGGGAGAAAGTGGGCAGCCTTGTCTATTCCCTGATTTTAATGGGGTTGCTTCCAGCTTCTCTCCATTCAGTTTGATGTTGGCTACTGGTTTGCTGTATAATGCTTTTATTTTGTTTAGGTATGGGCCTTGAATTCCTGATCTTTCCAAGACTTTTATCATGAAAGGGTGTTGGATTTTGTCAAATGCTTTCTCAGCATCTAAGGAGATGATCATGTGGTTTTTATCTTTGAGTTTGTTTATATAGTGTATTACGTTGATGGATTTCCGTATATTAAACCATCCCTGCATTCCTGGGATGAAGCCTACTTGGTCATGATGGATGATCATTTTGATGTGTTCTTGGCTGCAGTTTGTGAGGATTTTATTGAATATTTTTGCATCGATATTCATGAGGGAAATTGGTCTGAAGTTCTCTTTGTTGGATCTTTGTGTGGTTTAGGTATCAGAGTAATTGTGGCTTCATAGAATGAATTGGGCAGAGTACCTTCTGTCTCTATTTTGTGTTATAGTTTGAGGAGAGTTGGAATTAGGTCTTCTTTGAAGGTCTGATAGAACTCTGCACTAAATCCATCTGGTCCTGGGCTTTTATTGGTTGGGAGACTATTGATGACGACTTCTATTTCTTTAGGGGAAATGGGCCTGTTTAGATCGTTAATCTGATCCTGGCTTAACTTTGGTACCTGGTATCTGTCTAGGAAATTGTCCATTTCCTCCCGATTTTCTGATTTTCTAGCTTTGTTGAGTATAGCCTTTTGTAGTAGGATCAGATGATGTTTTGGATTTCCTCAGGTTCTGTTGTTATGTCTCCTTTTTCATTTCTGATTTTGTTAATTAAGATACTGTCCCTGTGCCCTCTAGTGAGTCTGGCTAAGGGTTTATCTATCTTGTTGATTTTCTCAAAGAACCAGCTCCTGGTTTGGTTAA
>LR749679.1:1769243-1784726 GCA_902729485.2 Mus minutoides | reverse complement strand
TGGCCATCAGTGGGAAGAGAGGCCCCTTGGTTATGCAGACTTTATATGCCCCAATACAGGGGAACGCTGGGGCCAGGGGGTGGGAGCGGGTGGGTAGGGTAGCAGGGCCGGGAGGGGGGAGGATATAGGGAACTTTCTGGATAACACTTGAAATGTAAATGAAGAAAATATCTAATAAAAGTTGAAAAAAAAAAAAAAACAAAACAGGTGGCCTGTGTTTTTCACTGTGGATAGTGAAGGTAAAAATAAAAAGCCCATTTGCACAATGAAGCAAACTTCATTTTTGCACATATTAATAGGATGAGATCTGCATCTTATGTCCCTACATTCCTACAAAGCAGCTACTTGATACTGAGAATCAGTATTGCTCCACCTGTGCCTATTTTTTCCTCAGCATCAATGGACACGGAGCCAACAGGGATGCTTTGGGTAAGGACAACTAGAAAGGGGAAAGAGTGCTTCTGGCACCCAGGGAGCACAAATAAAACACATAGAAATTGATTTGCAAGTACCTACGTGACATGCTGACTTAGACTCCTTCAGGTATAAGCACCCAAGAGTGGTACAACTATGTCATATTTATAGATTTATTTTTAGATGTTTGATAAATTTCCATGCTTATTTCCATTACTTATTGATGATTTTATTTCTATAGCATCAGTATATGAGAATTCCCTTTTCTTTTGCATCCTGGTGAGCACTAGTTATTATTTCTTTCCTCAATGGTAACTATTTTGACAGGAGTGCTATGGAATCTCAATGTTGATTTAGTTTGCATTTACCCCATAGCTGAGGAAACTGAACATTCTTTCGTGTTGGTTTGCACTTAATTTGTTGAGAATTTTCTACTTCATGTGTTCATTAGGTTATTTGACGTAGTGGAATATTCTCTTTAAGTTCTTTATATATTCTAGATATTAGCACTTGATTAGTTGTATACCCAAGAATAACTTTCTGTAATTCTATAGAATGAATGGTTACTTAATTATTTCTTTTGTGATGAAGGAAAATTATGATTCATTTATGAAATGCTAGTTTTATTTTTCTGGTCTACTTGAGTCCTTATTGGAAAGACCTGGTCTGTGACTACTTTTTGAAGAGATTTTCCTATGTTCTCCTCTAATTGATTTATGTCTTACCTTAGTACATTTTATCTATGATTAATCATTTTTCATATTTGATAAACAATTACAAAAAGAAATAGATCACAAATTGGAAAAGAGAAGGTCAAATTATTTCTACTTGTAGTGTGATACTACTTATAAGACACACTGTGGACACCAGTATAAAAATCTTATAACTGATAAGCAAATTGTAGAATATAGAATCAACATACAAATATAGAAACCTTCCTACAAATAACACGCAGGCTAAGAACAAGACCAAGAAAACAAAAAGTTCCATTCATAAAAGATCAAGAGACTGTCTTATTACAAACTTAACCAAGTAGGTAGAAGATTTCTACAATAAACATTTTTAAAGATCAAAGAAAGGAACAAAAGTTACATGGCAATGTGGACGAACATCCTATGATCATGAACCAATCTACAGATTCAACAGTAAAATTTGTGTGGAAAGAGAAAAGATGCCTAAATTGTCAAAGCAACCTGGAGTAAATAGAGCAATGCTGAAGTTATTATTACAACTGATGTTTAAATACATGGCAGAGCCACAGTAACAAAAACAGCATGGCGCTGATAAAAGAAGATATGCTCATTAGTTGAACCAGTCCTCTGACGGAGAAGTAAACTCATATGATGACAACTTCCTGACTTTGACAAGATTTAAAACATGCGTTCTGTGAATCAAACATCATAGACTAGAAAGCTTATAAAGCAAAATTTGGCATTTCTATAAATAAAATGTTTTCAATGCTTAGAGAGATTTATTCCCTCAGAAACTTCCAGAAGTATGTGATAGAAACAGCAGGGAGGTAGATGTGATTTGTTGCAGGTCCACTGCTTTGAAGAGCTAGAGAGTATAACCAAATTTGAAGTATAAATGAAATATTTTTCTAAATATTGTATGTTAAAATAAAACAAACCTTGGAAAATATCAAAGGATTTAAATTCTATACCAAGAAACCTATAATGATGAAATATTGTTATAATTTATTTCAAAATGTCTATATAATTTCTATGTTTGTAATTGAATAAAGATATTGACTAACCAACAGTACAGTGAGGAAAGTTGATGGGCGTTAGCAACAGTTTGACTTCATACACATATCCATATACATGAAGTGTAACAAAATCTGTATTTTGAAGAAATTTAAATTTTTAATACACATTTCTATCCAAGTTGCTTTAGATAATGGTGTTTTATCATAGCAGTGGAAATATAACTAAGATAAGGCATGTGTAAATTTCAACTGGAGCTGAATTCTAATTTCCAAAAGAAATCTTGGCCACCTCACACCAGTCAGAATGGCTAAGATCAGAAATTCAGGTGACAGCAGATGCTGGCGAGGATGTGGAGAAAGAGGAATACTCCTCCATTGTTGGTGGGATTGCAAGTTGGTACAACCACTCTGGAAATCAGTCTAGCAGTTTCTCAGAAAACTGGACACAGTACTAACGAAAGATCCAGCAATACCTCTACTGGGCATATACCCAGAAGATGTTCCAACTAGTAACAAGGACACATGCTCCACTATGTTCATAGCAACCTTATTTATAATAGCCAGAAGGTGGAAAGAACCCAGATGTCCCTCAACAGAGGAATGGGTACAGAAAATGTGGTACATTTACACAATGGAGTACTACTCAGCTATTAAAAACAATGAATTTGTGAAATTCTTGCGCAAATGGATGTATCTGGAGGATATCATCCTGAGTGAGGTAACCTAATAACAAAAGAAGTCACTTGATATGCACTCACTGATAAGTGGATATTAGCCCAGAAACCTAGAATACCCAAGATACAATTTCCAAAATACAAGAAAATCAAGAAAAACCAACGTGTGGATACTTCATTCCTCCCTAGAAGAGGGAATAAAATATACATGGAAGGAGGTGCAGAGACAAAGTTTGGAGCTAAAATGAAAGGATGAACCATCCAGAGAATGCCCCACCTGGGTGGTCCATCACATAATCAGCCACCAAATCCAGACACTACTGCACACGCCAGCAGGATATTGCTGAAAGGACCCTGATATAGCTGTCTCCTGTGAGGCTTTGACAGTCCCTGACAAATACAGAAGTGGATGCTCACAGTCATCTATAGGGCAGATCACAGGTCCCCAATGTAGGAGCTAGAGAGAATCCCAAGAGCTGTAGGGGTCTGCAACCCTATAGATGGAACAACAATATGAACTAATCAGAACCCCCAGAGCTCATGTCTCTAGCTGCATATGTAGCAGAAGATGGCCTAGTTGGCCATCATTGGGGAAGAAAGGCCCTTGGTCTAGCAATGTTTATATGCCTCAGTACAGGGGAATGCCTGGGCCATGTAGTCGGAGTGGGTGGGTAAGGGAGCAGGGTGGGGGGAGGATATAGGGGACTTATGGGATAGCATTTGAAATGTAAATGAAGAAAATATCTATTAAAAAATGTGGGGAAAAAAATCTTGGGCTGGTGAGATGCCTCAGCTAAGTAAAGGCCCTTTCCACCAAGCCTGACAATCTCAGTACAGTTTCAATTTCTGGAAGATGAGAAAGAATCCATACAGAATGCAAAAATAACTAAATATTAAAATAAAACTATTAATATTAATGTTGAATTCAATATTATGATGATGTTTCCTTCCTTTGAAAACAATATTATTGAAAAGAGACAATAAAGAGGATTCTTAAAAGTAAATGCAAAGCCAATATCAAATACATCAGATATAATTTTTAAAAATTACCCTTATGGGACTGAAGAGTCTCAGGTATGGGGAAGTTGATATCTCTAAGACTGGGCAAATATGAAAAAGGAAAATCCAGGATTCTGTGCAGCCAATGACCAGTGGGAGATGGCTGGAATTGGCATCTAAACCCCAACATGTGATTAAATTTTGCTTCTTTGGAGGAATTACCATGAGCATAGTGATTTTGAAAAGTAACAACACATCCTCTATCAACTGCGTTCCAGAAAGGACAAGAGCAGTTGGAGCAAAAGTTTGTCTTTTGGGGGATTTGTTTGTTTGTTTTTGATGAACACTTATTTATTAGATACTTTCTTAATTTGCACTTCAAATGCTATCCCGAAAGTTCCCTATCCCCCCCACCCCCCGCGCCCTGCTCCCCTAGCCACTCACTCCTACTTCTTAGCCCTGGTGTTCCCCTGTATTGCAGCATATAAAGTTTGCAATACCAAGGAGCCTCTCTTCCCAATGATGGCTGAGTAGGCCATCTTCTGCTACATATGCAGCTAGAGTCATGAGCTCTGGGGGTTCTGGTTAGTTCACATTGTTGTTCCTCTTTTAGGTTTGCAGACCCCTTCATCTCCTGGGGTACTTTCTCTAGCTTCTTCATTGGGGGCCCTGTGATCCATCATATAGATGACTGTGAGCATCTACTTCTGTATTTGCCAGGCACTGGCATAGCCCCACAAGAGACAGCTGTATCAGGGTCCTTTCAGCAAAATCTTGCTTGCATATGCAATAGTGTCTGGGTTTGGTGACTGATTATGGGATGGATCTCTGGGTGGAGTAGTCTCTGGATAGTCAATCCTTTCATCTTAGCTCCAAACTTTATCTCTGTAACTCCTTTCATGGGTATTTTGTTCCCTATTCTAAGGACGAATGAAGTATCCACATGCTGGTTTTCCTTCTTGATTTTCTTGTGTTTTACAAATTGTATCTTAGTTATTCTAAGATTCTGTGCTAATATCTGCTTATCAGTGAGTGCATATCTAGTGACTTATTTTGTGATTGGGTTACCTCACTAAGGATGATATCCTCCAGATACATCCATTTGCCCAAGAATTTCTTAAATTCATTGTTTTTAATAGCAGAGTAGTACTCCATTGTGTAAATGTACCACATTTTCTGTATCCATGTTTCTATTAGTAGACTTGTTTTGTTGAATCTGGAATGAAGAAAAGTAGATTCATTCATTGAGTCTCATATTTTTCTATTGCAAATTTTTCTATTGCAAATTTGCAGATTCAGATATTAGGTTTTAACCAGATGGTTTAGACTGCCGGTAAAACAAGCAGCCTAGCAAAACTCTGTGAGCTTGTTGAGTAATAATTTGCTGGGAGGGTCCTTTTAAGGAAGTGTGAAAAAATGAGGGAATGATCCTCTGTATATGAAAATTATTAAAGAAAACAATGAGTTAGCAGGATCTCAACAAAGTCTTTGCACTTAATTAGCTAATCAGTTTTCCAGAGTTTCAATGAATATTAATAACCAAGGTGTAATGCCAATGCATAGTAAATAATCCTAAACGTCACTGATGTGTACTTTGATATAGCAATAATAAAGAAAGAAAAAAGTAACATGCAACTCAGCAGATTAGAAAAAAATGTGTGAGCGACTAAGTTAAAGATGGATATCCAGGTTTCTTTTTCTCTCCCAGCAGAAATTTTGACAATCTCACATTTACCTAAACATTATAAAATGTTTTTTTTTTCTCTACAAAGAGCAAGGCACACAAAGTTTTTCCTTTATGTTTGCTAATCCATGAGTTAGGAATGACCAGTCAGTGTGCCTGCACCATCAAGTACGCAAACTCCACGAAGGAATTGAGTTTGCCATTTTCTCACTCGTTACTCGTACTTTGCCATTTTCTCACTCATTACTTACACATATTCACACAGGAGCCGCTTCACTTGTTGTCATGAAGATTAATTTAAGGCCCAGAGACATGTTTCTGCATTAGAGGACTCACAGTTCATACTAAAATAATAAAGCATTTCTTGGGTTGATTTGACTAGACATATAAGAGATGAAAACCATCATGTAAAATTTCAATACCTAACAGGAGGATCTAGGCATATTCCAATATAGTTGCTATAGGAATCCCCAGAAATGGTCTTTTAAATGTAAATATTAATTAGAGCTCATGTCAATATGCTCGTGATATTCTACAACATTAAATTTTCTAATAAATATTCGCAAATGTAAACAAAACTATCTAAATCTTTTACTTGTAGCTAAAATTTCCACTGAACCAAAGTGGGGAAACACACACACACACACACACACACCCCAAACAAACAAAACCAACAAAATTCTAAAGAAAAGGGAAGCTGTTTGAACAAGCAAGTCTCCTCCATATATGCTTGCTTGACATCTTTGGTTACTTAAAAATAGGAAGTTTCCATTCAAATTCAATCACTCAAGTGACAGTCTTAAGTCTCACTTCTTCATTTTCTCCTGGGGGCCTTGATCAACTCTTCAATATGAACGCAGATTGATTATGATAATGAATACCTAACCCTTAAGTCAATAGAGCCTTGGGAAGATATCAAAATGATTAAGAAGACAGATCTGTTACACTATCAGGATGTTTCATAAAGTCTTTAATTTCACAAGATGGTACATAAGAGATGAATGAGGACTATCATTTGTACACATGTATATGCCTGTATATTCACTAAGCACTATGTTTAACTGTTATGGTTTGTATATTCTTGGGCCAAGGAGTGACACTATTGGAAAATGTGGCCTTGTAGGAGTAAGTGTGTCACTGTGGGTGTAGGCTTTAATACCCTAGTCCTAGCTGCCTGGAAGTGAGTTTTCTGCTAGCAGCCTTCATATAAAGATGTAGAACTCATATCTCCTCTTGCACCATGCCTGTATACATGCTGCTATGCTCCCATCTTGATGATAATGGACTGAACATCTGAACGCGCAAGCCAGCCCCAATTAAATGTCCTTTATAAGACATACATTGGTCATGGTATCTGTCACAACAGTAAAACCCTAAGACATTAACTAACAGCTTAAAATTTTATTTTGAATACATACTTGGATTTTTTTTTTATCTAGTGGGGAGGAATAGAGGCATGTTTAAGTCAAACTTGAACACTGTTTTGAAAACTTAACTCTATTTGCCATGTGTTTAGCTTCCACCTTTAATCTCATGGTTTATAATCTAGATATGACTTCTACTAAACCTTTGGCAATGCCAACTAATATGTTTTATTAGAAATTTGAATAGCCATAATTTATTCTCTGATTTCATCCCTATATAATACTTGTTATCACTGACCCCTTATTTTTTAAACACCCTTAATATTTTTCATTTGCCTCTCATCTCTCTCATGCCTAGTCAATAATACTCAAGTGTGGACCTTACATGTCATTTCTTTATACTTTGTCCAATCTCATGACCCTTAGCCCATTTCCCACAACTTAGGTATCTTCTTTGAACAATGTATCTACATGCTATATACCTAACTGGATTCTTAGCTCCTTTTAATATGCTTAAGGCCCATGAAGTACATCTAATTTGACCAAGCTCTCTTAGTCAGTCAACAGGTTCTCCAGCACGGGAGTGAGGATTAAAAAGAAAAAAGACAGTTAGACAGCATGGTAGCATGACTTCAGTCCATTCTGAGACGGAAGGTAAATTTAATTTTTCCAATCTGCTTTTTTTACCATTTTAATTACATGCAAGTATTAAGGGAGACCAGTATAATGAGGAACTAGCAAGGCAGAAAGCAAAGTCCTGAGATTACTGCCATGACAGTTGTTTAAAAGGGTTTGTCATAATGACCAAAGTACTTGAGCCCACTTCCCCATCCAAGCCCCAAATCTTGCCTGAAGCCTACTTCTTCTGTTCCACTCTAAGATTAAAATTCCTGCCTTCCCCTACTTCTCTATTATAGTCTAAAGATAGATTCTTGCTTATCATAAATTACTTCCTTATCATGCCCTTATGCCAGATTACTGCCTGAAGCCCATGTCCTTGTCCTTGGCCAATGCCAGACTCATGCCAAGTGGCACCTCAAAAGGCTCTCCACATAACTGTTGCTGGAACTTATCATTTTCCCCCAAGCTTTGCTCTTGAATATGTGTTAGATCATGTAAGCTTCCCTTAGCTATAACCAGGCACCAAACTAAAGGAAAACTTTCTGTTTTTAACACTAAAATCCTTAACATATACTGACTAAGCTTTCACAGTATCCTGAAGAAATTCATCATGGCTCTACCTCTTTGGGAATCATGACTAATTCTGCACAAAGAAGATGGTCCATTTCAACATGGCACTGAAAACACTTCAAACCCAGTTTTCTCCTTTTTTTAAATTTAATTTTATTTTAAATTTATTTTTTACACTCCATATTCTATATCCTGCCCCCACATCCACCCTCTGACTGTTCCACATCCCATACCACCTCTGCACTCCAACCCATCTCCAAGTAGATGCTCCAACACCCCACCCCACCTGACCTCTAAACTCCCTGGGGCTTCCAGTCTCTTAAGGGTTAGGTGCATCATCTCTGAATGAACACAGAGCTGGAAGTCCTCTACTATATGTGTGTTGGAGGCCTCATATCAGCTGGTGTATGCTATCTGGTGATCCAGTGTTTGAAAGATCTCAGAGGTACAGATTAATTGAGACTGCTGGTCCTTCTACAGAATTGCCCTTCTCCTCAGCTTCTTTTAGTCTTCCCTAAATCAACAACAAGATTCAGCTGCTTCTGTCCATTGATTGGGTACAAATATCTGCATCTGACTCTTTCAGCTGCTTGTTGGGTCTTTTGGAGGATAGTCATGCTAGGTCCATTTTTGTGAGTGTTCCATAGCCTCAGTAATAGTGTCAGGCCTTGGGACCTACTCTTGAGCTAGATCCCTCTTTGGGCCTGTTGCTGGATATTCTTTTCCTCAGGTTCCTATTTCCATCCCTGTAACTTTTTTTTTCAGACAGAACAATTATGGATCAGAGATGTGACTGTGGGACTGCAACCCCATCCCTCATTTGACGTCCTGTCTTCCTGCAGGAGGTGGGCTCTTTAGGGCATTTCATCTAAGGCCTCTCTCCCTTTGAGTCCAGGGAGTCTCTCACCAATCAGGTCTCTGGTGCACTCTGGGGGATCCCCCCAACCTCCTATTTCCTGAGGTTGCCTGTTTACATTCTTTTTGCTGGCCCCCAGGGCTTCAGTCCTTTTCCCTCACCCAATACCATATCAGGTTCTGCTCTACCCCTACTCCTCCTCCCTACTTTTTCTCCCAGATCCCTCCCTCCCTCCCCACTTGTGATTGCTTTCTTCTCTCTCTCAAGTGGGACTGAAGTGTCTTCACTTGGACACTTCAGCTTGTTGAGCTTTCTGAGTACTTGGGTATTCTGTATTATTATTATTATTATTATTATTATTATTTGGCTAATACCCACTTATTAATGAGTACATACCATGTATGTCCTTTCGAGTCTTAGTTAAATCCAGTTTTATAACACAGTTCCTTTAATCTTCTTAATGGTCTGGGCTCTAATCATACTAAATTCAATATCATTCTTCAAATGCACGCCAAGTTTTCACATCATGACATTCCTTCCATTCTCTCTGTTCAACATTGTTTAGTTTAGGGAAGTGGAGAAGGAAGAGATTGGGTTTGAGAAAACTACACTGGTTGATTCCTTCCTTGGGTAAGGGGTTTATTAGCACCATAGGCAGACAGGCAGACAGGCAGACAGGCATATAGACATGCAGACAAGCAGTATAGCAGTCTAGCACTGTGTGGGACTGAAGGAAAGATCTCTCTCACTAGACAATGTGGGGCATCTATAAAAATTTGTGAAGGAAAGAGAAATCCTGCATGAAAAGAAAGGAGACTTAGTTACTGTGTGGTCTATACTTCATGTCACAGATAGGGATGGGGACTTTAGGCTGTGTGACAGGAGTCAAGGAGACACAACAAAGTGAGCTTTAGTTAACTTTTGACCATAATGAACTGCCTTGAACCTTGTGTATTAGGAGAGTTGGGTATGTTTTCTACTTGTTGTCAGCCCTACCTGCTTGCTCCCTATTTCCCTGAAGGTCTGTGTCTACTAACAAATCCGTGTGTGTGCCCTTATATTCTTTAAGAGTCATACAGAGCATGGAAGAGCTCAGAAAAAGCTGTCCTGTCCTCACATACAGTTCCAACACAGCATGTCTGACACCCCACTCAGCCTCCTTCAATCAATCTATTGGCCCATAAACTGGCATGTGATCCAGCACTCTGTCGCCATCATCTTCAGTGCCATGTCATTAAGCCAAGTCCTTAATGCCGTGAGTAAACTTTTAACAAACACTAAGTTCTAAGGATAGCCTTCCAGCAGAACAACTGTCACACTCTCGTGCTACCAGTGGTTTAAAGTTGTACTTAACCCCAAGATTTAGCAGTCAGGTTCCATTTTGTGCTTCTCATTCATGAGCTTAGGTTGTCTCTAGCTCCCTGGTCTTTTTGAAATACAGTGTTTTCATTGTAGGGACCCTCATTTTCAGGGGAGCAATGGCTCCATTGTAAGCTGATTTATGTGGCTTCCGGGAGGCAGGAGTTACAGGAGGGTCCTAATGGTACTTTCTGCTCACTCACACGGCATGTATCATTCAGCCATGGCTCACAATGCTATAAAAATGTCTCTGCCTGCATGATGAAACACATCTATCCCAAGGTACGCCAGAGATTTGAAAATAAAAAGTAAATCTCCTCCTTGGGTGGGATCCACATTATCATGCAATTTGTGAGCTTGCCCACGTGAGCTCGTTTCAGACACTTTTAGATCAGTGGCCCAGCTATTAAAGTGCCATCAAAGCATTTTTGACTCCATAGAATTAATCATGAAATCTGTTCCTGCCAGCTCACTCATCATATTCGAAATATTAATTTAGAGCAAAATTAAATCGGACACCCACCGACAGCAACATTTTGCCCTTCAGAACTCCCCTTCATATTGATTTATTAATGGTTGCCAGAACAGTGTGCTATAACAATTTATTACATCTTTCTGGATGTTTCTTTATGCTTACAAATAGTCCTTGGGAATGAGAGGTGTTATCTGACAGCCTTTTGACAGGGGTATTTTTCAATTTGCATAACATTTGGGGGATTTATTGAGAGTTAAGAGAGAAGTATCATTTTAGCACTAGTGACAATGGTTGATTTGCTTCAGGAAGTTTTAAAATCAGGGTGGTCATTTGACTGTGGTGTGAATCGGGGATAATGTAAGTCTGCAGTGCTTCACTGGATCTACTCCCTGCTGTGATGAGGGGCTGTAAAATGCTGAATGGAAGCATAAGGTGTCCTTTTATGGACTATGTAAATATTCTTTTCACTTTTGCTATTAGGATCTTAAATACTCACATCAGCCCTGAGATGCCATGAAAGTTCCAATGATCAACTGTGACACTACATACTCCAGGCAGTAAAAGCTAATAGTCCTATACAACTGAAGCAAAAGGCTTTGACTCCCAGGGTCTCAGAGAAGACCCACACTGAGCCCTGAGCCAGGAGCAGCAATCCCAGGGCCTAAATTCCCCATCTTATTTGTGTATAGAGTATTGCCAATATTGAACATGTGTTCAAACACGAGCTGATGTCCACAGGACAAAAGGCACTATGCCAATCCATTTCATCGTTTACTACATTGCTGAGTCCCCATTGTGACATGTGCTATGCTAAATTCAGGGCATTCTTTGGCAATTCAAGCAGTTGTCCTAAGCAATGTTCTAGCTCACACAGAGCCTACATCTTCACCGACATCAGCAGGATGGATGGTGTCAGAAAAAAAAAAAAGGCAGAATAGAATTGACAATTTTATAAAGTGACATATGCTGTGGAGAAAATTATACAGGGTAATTGTGTTCATTACTTTTCTAATTGCTGTGACAAAATACCCAACAAGAGCAGCTTAAAGCAGAAGGGTTTGTTTGAAACTGGTTTAAAGAGGCATGTAGTCTACCATGATGAGGAAGGCATGCCCACAGGAGCTGGAGAAAGCTGCATAATTTGTCTGTAGTTGGGAAGCACACAGTAGACAGAAAGTGATGTCAGGTTATAAAACATGAAGGCCATCCTCAAGTGAACTACTTCCTTTGAAGTCTCCACATGGATGTCCCCACCCCCCACCCCACCTGACCTCTAAACTCCCTGGGGCCTCCAGTATTTTAAGGGTTAGGTTTGTCATCTCTGAATGAACACAGACCCGGCAGTCCTCTGCTGTATATGTGTTGGGGGCATCATATCAGCTGGTGTATGCTGCCTGGTTGGTGATCCAGTGTCTGAGAGATCTCAGGGGTACAGATTAATTGAGACTGCTGGTCCTCCTACAGGATTGACCTTCTCTTCAGCTTCTTTCAGTCTTTTCCTAATTCAACAACAGAGGTCAGCTGCTTCTGTCTATTGGTTTGGAGAAACTATCTGCATCTGATTCTTTCAGTTGATTGTTGGGTCTTCAGGAGTGCAGTCATGCTAGGTCCATTTTTGTGAGTGTTCCATAGCCTTAGTAATAGTGTCAGGCCTTGGGACCTCCCCTTGAGCTGGATCCCTCTTTGGGCCTGATGCTGGACCTTCTTTCTCGCAGGCTCCTCTCTATTTCCACCCCTGTGATTTTTTCAGACAATTATGGGTCAGAGTTGTGACTGGGGGATGCTCCCCTCCCTCATTTGATGCCCTGTCTTCCTATTGGAAGTTCCTGCTCCCTACTGTTGGGTTTTTCATATAAGGTCCCTCCCTTTGAGTCCTGAGAGTCTCTCACCTCCCAGGTGTCTCTTATATTCTAGAGGGTTCTGCCAACCTTCTACCTCCCTAGGTTGCCTGTTTCCATTTTTTTCTGCTGGTCCTCAGGGCTTCAGTCCTTTTTCTTGACACAATACCAGATCAGGTTTCCCTCCCCTCCTCACTCACCCCCCTTGTCCACTTTCCCTCCCAGGTCCCTCCCTCCACTTGTGACAGCTTTCCTCTCCCCCACAAGTGGGACACTTCCCCTTGTTGACCTTTTTTATTTTTGTGGACTGTATCTTGCATATTCTGGGTTTTTTTTGGCTAATATCCACTTATTAGTAAGTACATAACATGCATGTCAATTTGGGCCTAAGTTACCTCACTCAGGATGATATTTTCTAGTTCCATCATTTGCCTACAAAGCTCAAGTCCAAATGGATCAAGGACCTCAACATAAAACTAGAAACACTGAATCTAAAGAAGAGAAAGCAGGAAAAAGTCTTGAACTCATTGACAGGGGGAAATTTCCTAAACAGTACTATACTAGCTCATGCTCTAAGATCAAGAATTGATAAATGGGACTTCATGAAACTGGAAAAATTCTGTAAGGCAAAGGACATAGTAAGACAAATTGATCAGCAACCTACATATTGGGAAAAAACTTTAATAATTCCATATCTGATAGAGGGATAATATCATTCATATATATATATATATATATATATATATATATATATATATATATATATATATATATAAAAAAAAAAAAAAAAAAAAAAAAAAAAAAAAAAAAAAAAAAAAAAAAAAAAAAAAAAAAAAAAAAAAAAAAAAAAAAAAAAAAAAAAAAAAAAAAAAAAATCAAAAAAAAGGGTATAGAACTAAACCATGATTTCACAACTAAGGAATCTCGAATGGCTAAGAAGCACCTAAGAAATGTTCAAAGTCCTTAGTGATCAGAAAAATTCAAATCAAAATGACCCTGAGATTCCACCTTATACCAAACAGTATGGCTAAGACCAAAACCTCAGGTGAGAATACATGAAGATCCAGCAATTCCACTCCTGGGCATATATCCAGAAGATGCGCCAACATGTAATAAGGACACATGCTCCACTATGTTCATAGCAGCCTTATTTATAATAGCCAGAAGGTGTAAAGAACCCAGATGTCCCTCAACAGAGGAATGGATACAGAAAATGTGGTACATTTACACAATGGAGTACTACTCAGCTACACAATGGAGCTATTAAAAACAATGAGTTTATGAAATTCTTAGACAAATGGATGGATCTGGAGGAGGATATCATCTTGAGTGAGGTTACCCAATTACAAAAGAACACACATGATATACACTCACTGGTAAGTGGATATTAGCCCAGAAGCTCAGAATCCTTCTTAGAAGGGGGAACAAAATACCCATGGAAGGAGTTACAGAGACAAAGTTCGGAGCAGAGAATGCCCCACTTGGGTACCCATCCCATAAACAACCACCAAACCCAGACACTATGGCAGATGCCAACAAGAGCTTGCTGACAGGAGCCTGATATAGCTGTCTCCTCAGGGGCTCTGCCAGTGCCTGGCAAATACAGAAGTGGATGCTCACAGTCATCCGTTGGTTGGAGCACAAGTTCCCCAAAGAAGGAGCTAGAGAAAGTACCCAAGGAGCTGAAGGGGTCTGAAGCCCCATAGGTAGAACATCAATATGAACTAACCAGTATCCCCAGAGCTCCTTGGAACTAAATCACCAATCAAAGAAAACACATGGTGAGACATGTGGCTCTAGCTGTATATGTAACTGAGGATGGACTAGTCAGTCATCAATGGGAGGAGAGGCCCTAGGTCCTCTGAAGGTTCTATGCCCCAGTATAGGGGAATGCCAGGATCAGGAATGGGAGTGGGTGGGTTGGGGAGCAGGGGAAGTGGGGAGGGGATAGGGGTTTTCGGATGGTAAATTAGGAAAGGAGATAACATTTGAAATGTAAATAAAGAAAATATCTAAAAAAAAAAAAAAAGAAAGAAAGAAAGAAATCCCAGAAGTATGTATAAAAGAAAAAAAAAATAAGGAACACTCCTCCATTGCTACTTGGATTGCAAACTGGTACAACCACTCTGGAAATCAATCTGGAGATTCCTGAGAAAATTGGAAATAGATCTGCCTGAAGACCCAGCTATGCCATTCTTGGAAATATACCCAAAAGATGCCCCACGGTGCCATAGGGGCATGTTATCTACTATGTTCATAGCAGCATTATTTGTGATAGCCAGAAGCTGGAAACAACCTAGATGTACTATGACAGAAGAATGGATACAGAAAATGTGGTTCCTCTTTTTTAAAACAAGTTTTAGTTGTAGGAATTAATCTACAAGAAACAAATAAATGTTAGAGGGATTGAACTCTTGGATGATGTCAGCAGACAGGGCACAGCTTTGTGTCAGTCATGATTGCAGAGTAATTGATAAAATATGGCTTAGGTTTAAAATATGATGGTGGCTGCCCTGGAATGAGGTACTTAAGCCTATGATCTCATGTCATCCCCAGCAGTAGAAACTATCATCACTTGTATTTTAGAGAGATTAGACAGACAAAGACACAACCAGTTAATGAAGAGCTGACCTTCCATCCATGCCAAATGTTAGGCTCAGGGTACATAATCATGTCCTTTAAATCTTTAAGTAAAAGGAAACATTATAACTACTTAAAGTTGCTTTTTTTTCCTCTTTATTAGATATTTTCTTCATTTACATTTCACATGTTATCCAGAAATTTTCCCTTACCCTCCCACGTCCCCGCCCTGCTCCCCTACCCACCCCCTCCCACGTAATGGCCCTGGCATTCCCCTGTTCTGGGGCATATAGAGTCTGTATGACCAAGGGGCCTCTCCTCCCAATGATGACCAACTAGGC
>LR749679.1:1619964-1769143 GCA_902729485.2 Mus minutoides | reverse complement strand
GGGCTGATTATGGGAGGGATCCCTGGCAGCCGCCGTCACTGGTTGGTCCATCCTTTTGATTCAGCTTCACACATGATCTCTGTAACTCCTTCAGTGTGTGCTTTGTTCTTAATTCTAGGAAGGGGCACAGAGACCACATTTTGAACTTCATTCTTCTTGAGATTCAGGTGTTTAGTAAGTTGTATCTTGGGTACTCTAGGCTTCTGGGCTAGTATCCACATACCAGTGAGTACATGTTATGTGAGTTGCTTTTCTTAGATGCAAGGTCATTGGTCATCCTTGGGCACTGATAGGTTTCTTTTATAAGGGACCTGCTATCTCAGCATCCACTAACTGCCCATAATTTGCACACAAAGCAGGATTATAGCTTTCATGTATATTCCTCCACTTATTGTTTTGTACCTGGTGACATTGGATTTATCCTGACCTCTCAATCCTTCCTGTGTAGTATCTCAATCCTTTAACTCTTAGATATTTGGTTCCCTTGTCACTTTCTAAATTCAGTCACGATTGCCATGGTGGGTCCTATCTTCATTAGTTTCTGCAAGTGTCATATGAGCCTTGCTGGGAAAAAATCCAAAGATACCACATTACCATATGTGTAGTATATTAAGCTACCTAGAGTGTTCTCTTTATGCAGAAACACAAGTAAACAGTTTGACGCATCTCTGGTCTGATTAAAATTATTTCTTTCCTTCTAATGTTTACTTCTACCTTTAATGACTGAATCTAGTAGTACATGGAAATACTAGATGTGGTAATAAATAATAATAATTGCCCAAAATAATTAACCAACTCAACATTGTGTAACAAAATTCAAAACTTATATAAATTAAAATACTGTGTTTTGCAATCTATTTTTCAAAACTTTAGTCTAGATTTTTTATATTTACTTATTTTATTCATATATATATATATATATATATATATATATATATATATATATATATATATATATATATATATATATATATATATGTTTAACTAGGTGTATTTAAGAAATTAATACCAAATCCAAATAATGAAATTATAAATATGTTAAAAATAAAGACAATCTGCATTACTGTGTTTCTAAATGCCATTTATCTTAATTGCCAGATTTTGTTTGCTGTTCATTGAAGTCCAGGAAGTTCCTCACTCATGTCTCCTCTCAGGTCAGACTTCGCTTGTCTACAAATGGACTTCCTAGGAACTCTGTATCAACGATAGTCTGTCAAAAGCAATGCAGATAGGAAAAAGCCGATGAGTTGGCAAGGGCATTGTGGGGGCAGAAAGTGGACAGCAGAAACTTGGGTATATGCTGCTGTCTGCTCTGCTGGCAAATATCTTCTGATTGTCCCCTGCATAAGACATTTGGACTCTTCCTCAGTGATGAGTGGCGTCTTCAAGAAGAATCTATACCACAGAACTTAGTATTCCCATTGGCTTCCTCTTCTCTTCTCTTCTCTTCTCTTCTCTTCTCTTCTCTTCTCTTCTTTCTTTCTTTTTTTTTTTTTTGGTTTTTTGTTTTTTTGGTTTTGTTTTTGTTTTTCGAGACAGGGTTTCTCTGTGTAGCCCTGGCTGTCCTGGAACTCACTTTGTAGACCAGGCTGGTCTCGAACTCAGAAATCCACCTGCCTCTGCCTCCCAAGTGCTGGGATTAAAGGCATGCGCCACCATGCCTGGCTTTTACTTCTCTTCTTACTATGTCCTTTTTGTAAAGCTTGAGGCATCTGCATCTGGTCTTGCAAAACTAGCCTCTCTGTCCCCACAAGAAAGCTGGCTTATCACAAAGTTAAAAGCTTTCCCTTCAGATGAAATCTCTTACCTATTTCATTTTTCTCCACCCTGCTATAATATATATATATATATATATATATATATATAAAGTGATAAAAGCCTAAGACACATTTCTAAGGGTCAAAAGGCATCCCTTTATATGCCTTTGTCCAACCTGAAATTGATAATTTGCTCTTTCTCATTCACTTCCTAATGCTCACTAAAAATTCTATCTGAGGTACCAGAAGCAGTTTTATCTCTTTCAAGTGACTTTCTTATTTTTAATGGTGACCCATGCTCTCTCTCTTTCATCCTTTCCTGTAGCAAATAGTTAGGGGGTTTTCTCTTGATCTCTGTGGGAAGAGAAATATACAGAGGCAAGTCCACAGGAGACTCCCGAGGTCCACGTGTGGTCCTGAAGCGGAGAGTCTGGCCTTGGTGTTGGTCTTACCACACCAGTGATTAGTAGTGATACCAGAGACCCCTCTCTCCGTACCACAGAGAGCTTTGAGGAGTGAATCCAGAGCTTAGGTTCATGTTTTCCTGAAACCTACCATAACTTCAGGCAAACAGGGAATCACAGCCTTCAGGTCCTCCGCACTTATTTGGAACTGTCTTATCTTTGAATTTTGTGAGTTACTTTGGCTGAAACACCTTGCCTTTCTCTACATAGAATCTGAATATATGTGCCACCTGCATTGAAATCAACATTTTTTGAAGCATAATTATCCATGGCAAAAGGATTAAGAGTTAAAATCTTTGGGAAGTAAGTAAGTCAGGAGGGCTCAGTGATGAAAGCAGCTGTCTTGGTAAGAGAGGCAAGAGCTCGCCTGCCTGACCTTCCTTCTGTGTGAATATACAATGCAAGGCTGTCCCTGGAGTAGGAAGGATGCCCTCACCAGATACTGAATCTTCTAACAGCTTGTTCTTGACCGTCCCAACCTCCACAGTGGTAAGTGATTGATTTCTGTTATTAATAAGCTACCCAGTCTTAAATATGTTATTACAACAGCTCAAGCTAAGGCATTAATGATAGTCTTGTACCTATAAAGATTGTCCAAATTCTCCCCTTCTGAGAAATTGAATTAGTGCCTTACTGCCGAGGTAGTTAATCTCTTGCCAGGACACATCCAGATGTGAGCCCAAAATGTACCTGCAGGACAGCTTTGTCCTTTCAGGTTCTTGGGGAGAATGTATTCTTCAAGCAGACACATCACATGTCCATTGGTCCTCTTGCATGTATGTTCTGTATGTCTGTCTGTCTGTCTGTCTGTCTCTCTGTCTATATATCTTTGTCTTTCTATCCCTCTCATCTTTGACTCTCTGACTCTCTCTGTGTGTTTTTTTCTGTCTCACTGTCTTTCTCTGTCTCTTGTCTCTCTTTGCCTCTGTCTCTCTGTCTTTACCCCCACCCCCTTCATCCCCTTGATTTTACCTTCCTTTTTGAATCAATGTATATGTTTTATAAGCATGCTTGGTGATAATTTCCAGGCCTAATCCAAGATAATCTCATCTCAGGACCCTTTAGACAAGTATATTTTAAAGTCCCTTTGGCCATATATGATAAAATAGTCATGGGCCCTGGAAATAAGAAGATGGACATCTTTGGGACTAGTGGTTATGTTATTCTATCACAGAGATCTTCACTGGTTTTTCTGCCATTCAACACAAGTTTTACACTTCCCTAGCCGCCTCACAAGTCTAGTTTTGTCTGGATCAGAGCCAGAGACAGGTGATCAGCCAAGGCAGTCTCCTGTATAAGACATTAGAAGGACAATGTAAATGTAATGAGTCATAGAATATTATATTTGCAGAAAGCCTCCAGGGAAAGAAACCTGTTTGGGTAGTGGGAATACTGTGACAAGCTACTTAAAGAAGAGGAAGCAAGGAAAGGCTCCCCAAGGACACATCCTGGTAACAACATGGCCCCCATGTTCCTTAGGAAATGGTGCTCATTTTCTACATGAAGCGCAACTTCCACTGATATTCCTTTCTCCTTGCAACACTGGCTCAATCGTCTTTCTCAACACATGTTGCAAACACATTTCGGTGATGTTCAGCGAGTTAGGAAGGAATGGTTGGGGTTTTCTTCATCCATCGCTCAGGTCACCACCAATACCACATATCAGAGACAGTTGAAGAGAACATGGCATAACAGATTTATTTAATAAGAACAGTATGTGACATAGAAGTCTTCAGGTGGACTGCTCAAAAGAGAAAGAAGCTGTTTGATGCTTATCTATAAGTTCATTCAAGCAAGGACAATTATGTAGCAACATAAATGGACAAAAAAAAATAATAATCTGAGATAATGAAACTTGAGTGAGTGGGAAAGCCATCCCACACCTGTTTACCCAGCTTCATCCTTGTCTCTTGGTTATACCATTTCTTGATCCCAGCTATGGATAAAGATTCTGCTTAAGTGATGTTCTTAAATTCTTCGTGGCCAACATTTTACAGAAAAGGGCGTGATCCTTTGTGATATTAGATTTATGACTAGCTATGAAGGAAAGGCATTCTAGTCTCTATTACTTGCTTCAGAAAGAATGAGGGACGAGAAACAAGAGGGTGAGTGGGCAGAGAAAGACTTGTTTGTTTCGAAATATCCTTAGCTAATCTCTGTTAGAAGAAAACAAAATAATCAGCCTGGTCAGAGGTCAGCATATTCTATTCGAAGACTGGATCTCGTTTAAGTTGTATCATCTCATCAGTGGAAGGAGATTATTTATCCATATATTTACTGGAAAGGTTAAATGTGTGAAATATTTAGAGCAACGACACACAAGAGGAAACACTCATAAGCCATAATGACCTTCTCAACGCTTCATGTGTAAGTGCTATTGAACTGGAAAGAAGGTATATTTCTCAGCTCCCAAAGTGGTTTCTACGTGGAGCAGAATAAAGTTAAATGTAGCTCTATGTGGTTCTTTATGTTTGCCTATAGTGAATGAAAATAAAATAAAAAATTCACTTCATCAATAGAGATAACCTTTGTCTTGGTATAAGAAACTGTCCAGTATGTTTAATAAACTTCACATGTTATAGAATATTAAAATGTTCATAGAGAGGTAGAAAAAGAATATGAGTCATTATTTGTGTGGTGGATGACCATAATAGATTGGAAATCACACACATATATATATATATATAACATTCAGAACTCCAAAATGGCTATTTAATTTTGGCTTTGAGTCTTAAAAAAAAGTAATGAGTGTTTCAGATTGGTTTCCACCATTTAGCACCAGTCACTCTAATCCAATATTGGTGCTAAAGACATCAGTTTCTTGTAATCTATTTAAGACCCTGCATGTACTGAGTGAAGCAAGAAAGGAGTACATAATTAATTCAGGTCATATGCACATTATCAGAACCAGACAATGTGCACCAATATTCTGTCTCTACATACGTCTCCACATACGTCTCCACATATGACCTGTCGTTACTTCTAGGTCTGTTCTGGCTATGTGTTTCTCTCTTCTGGCCTCAGAGGTAATACAGACTTATGATTGGTTCACTGTATTTAGAGCTCCTAATTTGTTTTGTGCTTTTTAAAATTTTTTTCCCCTGTTTGGTTGTTTGAAACAAAGTCTTACACTTGCTGAAGTTGACCTTGAACTCACAGTAATCTTCTTACCTCATCCTCTCAAGACTGACAGTGTATGCATGATCCATTGTGTTGGGTTTAGAGTTCTAAATGTAAGCTAACACAAGAATATCTATTCTAGTATTCTACTCCTCTTTCAAGCATTGTTAACCAACCTGTAATATTCCCCTTATTGGGTTCTCAAAAGAATCAGCATCATGAACAGGGAAACATAGAAAGCACCATACACACAGCTAATATCGGCACTTGAATATAGAATTGTTATACCTTGGACAAGAGATGTTTAGTGTACACACACAAAAAAAGAAATCAAAGAAGCAGAGGAAAACCAATTTTCCCATTTAGACAATGCAAATTTCTTTAAGGCACAATCATTCCTCATTTCCTTTTCTCTTTTAAAAGAAAAACTGCTCTTTCCACAAGAACGTGATGGAGCAACAGTGCCACCCAGTGGCTGGCTACATTCATTTTGTGTCTAATTGTTCCCGGCTCAACAGAGAAATTCTTTCACACATAAAAATTGGAAGCCGGATTGCCTATTACCTGCGTATGCTGGTATTTGGCCTCTCTTGTCACCCTCTTGTTTTCTAAATGATAGATACACAAACAATAGGAGCATTCTGAGAAATGGGAATTGTCTTAAAACAAAACTCACAGCATGCTTTTGCTATCAAACAGCTCAATGACAAGAGTGGTTCCAAGTGAATTTACAAACGAACAAGATGGATTTTTTTCCCCCTTCTCATTTGTAAAAAGCTGTAATGGGCAGCAGTTCTCCAGGCTCACTCCTGCACCCCAGAGATACTGCCTCTTAGTTGTTTTTTGTTTTTGTTTTTTTTCTATTCTCTAATAAATCTAAACACATTCTGCTAGCAACATTAGAGGAGGAATACCACAGCAGTTTCTGTGCAAGGAGGAAAAAGGGCTTCTAAAGGCTATGACAAGTGTTATAAATAGAAGTATTATTTAGTTTAAAGGGAGGCAGGATTTACATTTCCCAAATCGGAGACCACTCAGGCTTTGAGATTCAAGTAAGCAAAATAAATCTTAGCCTTTTGCAGTGTGGAATCAAAGCTCCGACTCTATTAATAGCAGAGGTGAGTAATAGATTTCTTTAGCTTGATGGTGGTAGATTTTTATTGCCCGATCTTCGTGATCTGCATAGCTCACCAACTACTTTTCGAAAGTGAGATGACACAGAGTCCCCAGGCACCAAGATGGCATGCTATAAGTACTGGGATTTTTCTCCCTTGGAGGGAGCTATTTGAAGATCTTGAGACGTCCCCACAGGATTTAAGCCCAAGGAAAGGAAAAAGACGAATTTCTTTTTAATCTTCAATCAGTCAGAATGCTCAGAAAGTACTATTCCTTTTTTTTTTAACCAATTGATGCTCTTCAAATTTTCAACACTCAAGCAGAATGAGTAGGTGCTGGGTGGATCTCATCTTGTTTTATTCCTAATGAATAAAGATGTGGCATAGAAATATTTGTTTTTCTTCACTAGTTATAGTAAATAATTAATGATTCTTGAAAGACAATAAAATTCCTGAGCTGGCTTTTATATGTTGTCGAAGGGGTTTTCCAGGACGTTTTTAACCTTTGCCTTCTCATTTCATTTAGTTTTTAAATTCAGTATTTTTTATGCTGCATTTTGCTAGTAAGTATAATTTACTAGAAGAAACTGGCCTCAGAAAAGAAATGTATACAGGGAATATTCTACACAGTAAATATTTTCAGCAAAAAAAATAAAAGAACCACTGGTGAATCTGGGAACATTCGGTTAATTTATCTCACTTCAGTGAGCTAGTACGTAGTTATAACAAGTTCAGTTATAACAAGTTCTATGGATTATTTTAATATTTAAAACCTCATTGCAGTCTGTTCTTAGAATGGTGAAATTGGATAAACTAGTTTACAGACCTGGAATCTGAGTAAGAGCTTGAGATCTCTTGAGGAGTTAGAGTAAGTTCCTTAATGCTGCTGAGCCTCAACTTCCCCAATCCCATAAACCTGCTCTGTTGCTCTAGGAACAGTGGGTACTAACTATGGCAAACAGAGGGAAGAACGTTCAGAGCGGGTTATAATCTAGCAACGGAGTAAGAAGGCGTCAGCAGAAACGATGCCAGAAGTTAGTGACATGTATCTTCAAATGGGAGCACTGGCATCATTCTACAAAATAGGCACAGAAAAGAAAAGAAAAGAAAAGAAAAGAAAAGAAAAGAAAAGAAAAGAAAAGAAAAGAAAAGAAAAGAAAAGCCATAATCAAGGAGAAGACCATGAAAAAATTCCTAGGCTGTGAAATCAAAGTACCTAACTGTCACCACAACTGGACAATCAGTTCCTTGTGTTGTAGTCTCAGATGATGACATTGCAGTTTTCTAATCTGCAGGGTGGCAACAGCACAGGTAGCTAGCTACCTAGCTAGTCTAGAAACTAAGAGGAAGTCAAGTGTGACGCCCATAGCTCATCACCACTGTGCAGCTAGGATTATTTAATATATGAGAAACAAAGGCTAACTGCACCTTTAGTCATCGATAGGACATTATATATACTTGCGCCTGGCTATTTTTCACCCAAGGAGGCAGAGTTTAATAACTGTCAGGTCACGCAAAGTTAAACAAACTTCACACAAGATAGAACAAAAGGAAACTTAACCTGAGGAGTCTATAGTAAGTTCTCGAATTTCAGAGTTCTCTTTTTTAACCTATTGATTCTTTGCCATAGATTCTTTCATGTTGACCCTTCCTGGGTAGAAAGCATTGGGGAGGCAATCCCTGCCATCAAGGAGTTTGAATTCTAGTTGAGACAGAACATTCAAATATTAAATATCTACTGAAGTCAGCCCCTAAGAAAGATGGGGGAACTTAGGCACAGCAGATCAAACTGCATTGCACGCAGACTGCCATACTGAAGGGGTTTGATGATCGGGATCACCTGATGGAGCTCCTGGGAACTATGAGACCTGGGGCAGATTAGCCTAGCTTCACTGTTTCTGCCATTTTATATCCAACAGGAAGATAATGTCAGTGCTCCTGTAATAGAGGGATTAGGTGGAGCCTGCGGGGCAACATATGCAAAGTATGTGATGTACACTTAACAAAGAAATATTATTAATAGTGTAACCACTACCAAAATTACCCAGAGGCCAGAGAGTTTCAGAACCTTACTGGTAAAAGACCACAGAGGTGTAAATGTGCATACAATACAGTCATCCTAGTAGAATCTAGGACAGTAGTTATATCTCAGAAAAATGTTTCCTTCATGCTTATTGGATTTTGCTTTATTGGACACCAGGTTTAATAGCCAAGGACAGCCTCAAATGCACTATGTACCCGAGTGAAACTGGCCTTGAACTTGTGACCTTCTTACCTCCATTTTCTAAGTACCAAAATTAGAGCTATTCGTTGCCATGCCTAGATGATAAAGGTCTGCACCATGAATTTTGATTTTTGTGAACCACATAAAGATATACACAGGGAGTCAAGTCCTGCATAGTCATACCAGGTAACAATGGATACATACATGTATCTTTAAAATAAAGTTTGAGTTTCCAATGATTTTTACATTTTGCTTCTTGTCTCTTCAAAAAGTTAGAAGCCTTCAGATAGGACCTTATTTTTTAAGCTGATAAAGAAGAGTGGTTAAATTGAGGTAAGGGGAACCTACATGATCTCTCTAGTCAAAAACAGCATTCAGCAATAGGAAGTGAGGATGGAATCGACTTCGCTGACCAAAGCAAGGACCATTGGAGATGAGACAAGTTTTCAGCCACTGCAGTCAATTACCTGGCTAATTACCAGCTAATTACCTGGAATGCTGGCCTGTTCCCAGCCTGGTCTTTGTGGCAAGAGACTGGGATATCATAAGTCTACACAGTCTGTGATTGGCTTGCAGATATATCTTGTTTGCAAAGACAGTGTACATGCTGAGAGTATGGATAGAGAGTAGTTCCACAGAGGAGTATACTCCAGCATCTTGCCACTAAGGATTCTGTCATTTTCGTTTTTAATCCATATGTACTCTTTTATTTCTATCTCTAGTCTACATAGCTATTAGAATTTTAGAAATTATTTCTTTTGTTTCTAAGATTCTAATAGAACTACGTCATTTTTCCCTCCTCTTTCCTATCTTCAAACCCTGCATGCTCCTTCTTATTCTCTCTCAAGGCCTATTTTTAATTAGTTGTTGTCATGATGGTAGTGGTGGTGGTGGTGGTGGTGGTGGTGGTGGTGTGTGTGTGTGTGTGTGTGTGTGAGTGTGTGTGTGTGTGTGTAAACATTTGGTATTGGATAAAGAGTTGTGTTCTTCCCGAGGAAAACTGATTTCTTCTACTTTAGCATTTGTTTAGCTGCATGTAGCTCTTTCATAGGGTTGAGGACTTCCAGGCTTTCCATTCTCTGTGTTGTCATGGCTATCGTTTTCCTTGTTCAGCTCACACTTATGCAGTCATTTTGATGAAACTTTAGAGTGCAGTTTCTGAGATTACTAGGAGACAGCCTTACAGTAAATTCCTGATCCTCTGGCTCTTACAATGTTTACTATGTATATGAGTGATTTGCCTTCATGTATGTATGTATGTATGTATACTACAATCATGCCTGGGACCTGTGGAGTCCAAAGGAGAGTTTCAGATCCCTTAGAAGTGGAATTAAAGATAATGTTGTGCTGCCAGATATGGGTGCTGGGAAGCAAACTGCATCCTCTGCAAGTTCGGCAAGTGTTCTTAACTGTTGTGCCATTTTTCCCAGCCCCGACAATGGGATTTTTGATCTATGATATGGAATTGAAATAAAATGACTGCATTCAGTGAGGTTTGAGGTATGGAGTTATGGATTTAATTGGAAATTAATCTTATGCTCTCTATATTGATTATCATAAAGGATTCTCTCTAAATGCCAGCTCTTTATATGGGCTGTGACTTCTCCAAATACTATATTATTAAGTTTTTATTAGTTATCTACCGAGTTCTATGTAGTTGAGGGTAATGAAGATCACATCATTTCCTATGCCCTATTCTGTTTGTCCTCAGAATAAATTCCTGTGAGCTCAAGTGAGATGAGGTCATCAGGCTTGGTAGCAAGTGTCTTTACACATTGGGCCATTTTGACAGGCCCAGAGGAAAGAGGCTTCTTATAAACTGTTGTAGGGATGAAGCTTTCCATAGGAAATTCTAAAAGAAACCCTCAAATGCAATCACAAACCCTGCCTGTACACATGCTCACTGGTTATCTTTTTTTTTATAATAGGGGTTTCCAATCTCCAGTTTTGGAAAAATTTGCCAGCTATATGTGTATATATGTGTGTATATGTATATGTATATGTATATGTATATGTATATGTATATGTATACATACACACACATATACACACACACACACATACACACATACTTTTCTTGGTGGATTTTACAGTTCAGTGACCAGGTTGAATCTGGCAGTGCATCCCTGGAAGGTAGGCAAAAGCTAGATTACTACCTGGCCCTTTATAGAAAAAAATTTGCTGATCTTTTCTCTAGAAAACTAATTCCTAAATGCTATCTCTTAAATTAACACTCATAACAGACATTTAGGTCACTTTACAGATGCCAAAAACTGCTTAGGAGAAAGTCTGAATGGCCTCTGTTGTAAAACCATAGATGCATTAGAAATAAAATTTTATTCCCCTCCTCCTGAAATTTCTTCCAATTGTTTTCTTTGAAACCATCCTTTGTAAAATGAGATCCTAGGGGCAGTATTAAGATCCTGAGGGTTATTTGGGGATGAAATGAACAGACAATAAAGGGGATTCCTTCAAGTCCTCAGCTCTGATAAAGATTCCAAAGACTTCCACATTACAGACCCATTTCCAGCCCCCGAAAGACAATCTGAACATACAGGAAGCAATGGAAATTTTTCTTACATTAATCATAGACATCCTGAACTTTTGCTTAGCTGATACATACTTTTGTACATTTTCACAAGAAATTGAAGCTTTGATACTATTACTTTTGTTATATCATTCTTCCTTATAAATTGAATTTGATTTTCCTGGGTTTTTGAGCCCATTAGAGAAATCTTCTGGTTTGTGATTTATGAGTCATTACACAAAGAGCACAGGGCTCCAGTATCAAAATGGGAGTTATGCTCAGAGAGAGAGAGAGAAAGAGAGAGAGAAAAAAGAACTACAGAGGTTAACAAAGCGTGTTCCACCCTTCTGAAACCTAGTTATCATATTAAAGGCTGCAGATGTTCATTCCCCAATTTTATTAGCTTTCTTCACAATTGGTTAAAAACAGAGAGAAAAGAAATTACAATTCTAATTGTGACTCTACTTAACTAGTGCAAACTGATTTAAGCATGAACATCTGAGAAGCCCGAAAACTGAGCAGCCATTTAAAGTCTATTTGAGCAGTAGATCATAATTCCTGGGAGAGACGGAAAGGTGCTTTATAGTCTAATGCTGCTTTCTGAACTGTATATCACTTTTTCTATTTAGAATTCATTTGAATGCAGAAATCGAGGTTAGGTTCCCTTTGTTAGAGACACTCCAAATATTTTGACAGTTATTTAAATACCATATTGACAAGCCCATTGTATTTACTGGCCCTAAAACAAATAATTTCCACATATCCTAAGCTTTAAAACTCTTTTGTACAAATTATTAAAAGATTATAAACTGTTTGTCTGCGCATTTTTAAAGGGAGGGATTTGTGACTTCTTAAAATGGGAAAATATTTGAATAGCAGCTATAATTCTAGTATATTCACAAATCAGTCATTAAAATGCATAGAGCAGAGTTGCTGCAGCTGTATACAGCTTTTATTATTCAGACGGCTAAATGGGTGAAACATATATTTTAATTTAATGTATAATGCACAACTCAGAATGAACCAGAACCCATGCCTTCTCCCTTCTCTCTCCTAAAAAGAATCCAGAGATCCTTTGGCGGGCTGGCGATAATTTCTCCTGGACAACAGCCAGTCAAGATTTATTGAATATGCCAACATCTTTGCATAAAACATTGCAAGAGCAGGCAGAAGTTTAGGAAAAAAAAGCAGCTGATAACATTTCTGATATATTCATATATTTTCGCTGGGGATTAATTGTTAAGCCTTCAGCTTGGTTTCCAATTATAGCCCAATGAGAACTTCATATCTTCTAGAAAGCTAGCAAAAAAAAAAAAAAAGTGGTGTATCAACATTTTTTTTTTCTCATTTGGAAATGGAAGACTTGGGTGATGTCAAGGGGAGGATATTGAAATATTAGACTAAAAGGAGCTACAAAGCATTGTCATGGGAAGCTGTAGAAATGGACTCATTAGTAAAGAGCCTACCATGCAAGAATGAGAGTTCAGATTACCAGCATACATGTGAATGCAGGAATGCAGGGAGTGGTTATATCTCTCTGTCTTAGTGTTTCTATTCCTGCACAAACATCATGACCAAGAAGCAACTTGGGGAGGAAAAGGTTTATTCAGCTTAAACTTCCATACAGCTGTTCATCACCAAAGGAAGTCAGGACTGGAACTCAAGCAGGTCAGAAAGCAGGAGCTGATGCAGAAGCCATGGAGGGATGTTCTTTACTGGCTTGCTTCCCCTGGATTGCTCAGCCTGCTCTGTTATAGATCCCAAGACTACCAGCCCAGAGATGGTCCCACCCTCAAGGGGCCTTTCCCCCTTGATCACTAATTGAGAAAATATCCCACAGCTAGATCTCATGGAGGTACTTCCCCAACTGAAGCTCCTTTCTCTGTGATAACCCCAGCTGTGTCAAGTTGACAAAAAACTAGCCAGTACACTCTCTGTAACTCTTGCATCCTTAATAGGAATCACAGGAAGGAGAGGAAGATCCTTGGAACTTAACTGCCAAATAATCTAGTAGAACCAGTGACTCCCAAGTTCAATGAGAGAACCTCTCTCAAAAAACTAAGGTGGAATGTGTTTGAGGAAGATACCCAGTATTGACCTATGGCTTCCACAAGCACCCACACATGAATGTATATCCGCACAAAGACACATATACAACATACAGAAAAACACAAACAGACACAAACTAAAGCACGTACAAGCGTAAGTGCTCTTCTGTCATTGAAGCCACGTTTCCTTAAAATATGTTACATGGTAAAATGGCTTTAGTCAGGAATTAAGCAATACCCTTTGTGACTGTCAGGACACCTTTCTGAAGGACTCTGGGTAGAGAGTACCACGGTCTGCTGACTGGTCAAGCTTTCTACAGCCCTCAAAGTGTCATCTTCAGCCTCTTGAAAAGTTAAACTCTTCCCCTTCTGTTTTCATCAAAGCAGAGTCAGACCTGTGACTTCTAAGATTTCAAACTTGCCTATTTTCTTCACTATTGTGTATTGTTAAATCAGACAGAATGTACTCCTTTCTTCGGGTCTCCAACTAGCTCCCTCTGGAGTTCTGAACTCTTCTTCCACAGGACAAATCTCAATGGTAACGCTTAACTAATTTACTGTGTTAAATTGGAGACTTCAAAATATCATTTTCTGTGTCTTTCTATGTCTAGAGATTTATTCTGACAGTCTCTTATAAAGGACAATGCTAGACCTCACGTCAGTTCTGTTGGCTTTTGGATTCATTCAAGTCAGGATCATATCAAGAGGGAATTACGTCATTTAGCACTATGGTTAATTTCAAAACAGAGGGGAACAAATGGGGGCTGAGGTTACATGTTCTTGGGAGACTCTGAACTTCATTTGATTGAATTGCTAAAGAAAAATGTGTCATACAATACCATTTAGAGCTGTGAATGCCCCAAGATTCTCTGTACTCTCCCAGGGTACAACGGTTTTTGGCCTGACATCTACTAGAATTTTTTGAAAGGGAGCCTTCCCCTCCTCCTCAAGACTTAACAGGACTACACAATTAACAAAAGGTGCTCCTAAATATCTTCTATTTTTACAAATCACTTCTTTTTTATTAGATATTTTCTTTATTTGCATTTCAAATGTTATTCCCTTTCCTAATTTCCCATCCAAACATCCCCTATCCCCTCAAACCCCCAACCCCCTGCTCTGAACCCACCCACTCCCATTCCCAATCCTGCCATTCCCCTATACTGGGGCATAGAGCCTTCACAGGACCTAGAGCCTCTCCTCCCATTGATGATGGACTAGACCATCTTTTGCTACATATACAGCTAGAGCCACAAGTTCCACCATGTGTATTCTTTGATTGGTGGTTTAGTTCCAAGGAGCTCCAGGGGTACTGGTTACTTCATATTGATGTTCCTCCTATGGGGCTTCAGATCCCTTCAGCTCCTTGGGTACTTTCTCTAGCTCCTTCATTAGGGACCTTGTGCTTCATCCAATGGATGACTGTGAGCATCCACTTCTGTATTTGCCAGGCAGTGGCAGAGCCCCTGAGGAGACAGCTATATCAGGCTCCTGTCAGCAAGCTCTTGTTGGCATCTGCCATAGTGTCTGGGTTTGGTGGTGGTTTATGGGATGGGTACCCAAGTGGGGCAGTCTCTGGATGGTCGTTCTTCACTCTCTGCTCCAAACTTTGTCTCTGTAACTCCTTCCATGAGTATTTTGTTCCCCCTTCTAAGAAGGATTCTGAGCTTCTGGACTAATATCCACTTACCAGTGAGTGCATATCATGTGTGTTCTTTTGTGATTGGGTTACCTCACTTAGCATTATATCATCCAGATCCATCCATTTGTCTAAGAAATTCATAAATGTATTGTTTTTAATAGCTGCATAGCATTCCATTGTGTAAATGTACCACATTTTCTGTATCCATTCCTCTGTTGAGGGACATCTGGGTTCTTTCCAGCTTCTGGCTATTATAAATAAGGCAGCTATGAACATAGTGGAACATATGTCCTTATTACATCTTGGAGCATCTTCTGGGTATAAGCCCAGGAATGGTATTGCTGGATCTTCCAGTAGAGCTATGTCCAATTTTTTTGAGGAATTGCCAGACTGATTTACAGAGTGGTTGTACCAGCTTGCAGTCCCAACCAGCAATGGAGGAGTGTTCCTCTTTCTCCACATCCTTGCCAGTATATGCTGTCACCTGAGTTTTTTATCTTAGCCATTCTGACTGGTGTAAGGTGGAATCTTAGGGTTGTTTTGATTTGCATTTCTGCTACATCCACTCCAGTAGTGACTCACATGGCAGGACTAGAAGCCTGGAATCGGTCTCGAGGCAAAGAGTTTCACGGAAATTTAACCTTCGGGAACCTTGGCATTCCCATAGCATGTATGCTCCAAACCTGTCCCCGCGTTAGTCTAGTGTATGGATCTGTGTGCTCTCCTTCAATATTGTTTTATTATAAGTGCCTGTAAGGATTGATTTTGACATATAGCTAAGTTAGATTAGCCTCCACCCATGTTCCAATGTCCTAGGAAGTCCTTGGGCTGACCCTGAGCTTAGAATTCAGTAAGAATGTTACCTATTCAGTAACATTCAAATTTACCTCTAGTAGAGACAGTGAAAGTAATCAGGCATTACAGTTTACTTGAATAGAGCTAGTAATCTCAGGGCTAGTCTACATAGTAATTACTTAGAACAATGGCCGAGTCACTCCCATACACAGGAATATACAATGGCCTAGGAAAAAGGTGGTTATGATTTTAGGAGGAATGGGTTAGTAGAACAGAATTACCCTGGTGCGTGTTTTCCACCAGGCTCATTATCAGGCATTATCAGGTATTTACTAAAGGACCCCTGGTGGTGGGTTTAACAATAGACTAGCTTTGCATCTGACCACTCACCAGGCTCCTGTGATTAGCTGATCTTAATTAAGGGTTGTTGCTATTCTCAGTTGCAAACATTGCCTGGCTCCCCCTAGCTTTTTATATATGCATTGCCTTTGTTTTGTGTCAATGTACATTGGCAGATGTATTCGCCTAGCTTTCTTGTTTTTCTTCTGTATTAAAAGTCTAGTGCTTGCTTGGAAAAAACACATTCAGATACACACTCACTCTGTGTCAGTGTCTGTTTGTCATCCGCACCAACTCCTTGCTTGCCTGTAACCAGAACCCTGACTTTCCCTGTGGATTGACTGAGGTCCATCTGCAGGACATTTCCCTGATGATTAAGGATGTTGAACATTTTTTTAGGTGCTTCTCAGCCATTTGGGATTCCTTGAGAATTCTTTGTTTAGCACTGTACCCCATTTTTAAGAGGATTATTTGGTTTTCTGGAGTCTAACTTCTTGAGTTCTTTATATATATATTGGATATTAGCCCCCATCACATTTAGGATTGGTAAAGATCTTATCCCAATCTGTTGGTTGCCTTTTGGTCTTATTGACAGTGCCCTTTGCCTTAAAGAAGCTTTGCAATAAAAATCCTAGGAAAACAAAAACTCTTCTCAACAATAAAAGAACCTCTGGTAGAATCACCACCCCTGACCTCAAGCCATATACTACAGAGCAATTATGAAAAACACTGCATGGTACTGGTACAGTGACAGACAGGTAGATCAATAGAACAGAATTAAAGACCCAGAAATGAACCCACACACCTATAGTCACTTGATCTTTGACAAAGGAGCTAAAACCATGCAGTGGAAAAAAGACAGCATCTTCAACAAATGGTGCTGGCTCAACTGGCAGTTAGCATATAGAAGAATGCAAATTGATCCATTCTTATCTCCTTGTACAAAGCTCAAGTCTAAGTAGATCAAAGGACTCCACATAAAACCAGGGACACTAAAACTTATAGAGGAAAAAGTGGGGAAGAGCCTCGGAGATATGGGCACAGGGGAAAGATTCCTGATTAGAACACCAATGGCTTATGCTGTAAGATCAAAAATCGACAAATGGAAGCAGAAATCATTTCTAAATCAATCAGTGACATATTCAATTTCTACATGGAATCCATAAGGTACTGAGTTATTAACAATGTATCTACTATGTTCAGAAAGGGATTTGTAAGTTCCTTGTATTAAAAGAGATAAATCATATATCCTTAATAAACATAAAAGGCATTCGGGACAATGGAGAAGCAACATGTATCTATTATGCTGTCCCCAGAAACTCCCAGAATAGAAATTGGGTTTGACACTTGACTTAGTGTTTCATACTGAAAGTAGAAAGCCACACTTCTGTGTGATCTACACAAAGTGTGATTTTGCCTAATTTTTACAACACCTTTATTAATTGTTCCTTACATCTATGTGATGTAGTAACTCAAACAATTAGATTTTAAATATCCCAGACTTCACAATATCAACTTTATCATAAAATGCACATGAAAAGAATTGGAGAGGTGAGTGATATTTTTCTTTAAGACTAACTCATTTTACATTAACTACAGAAGATGCTGATCATACTACTGCCAAGACAATTCCTGATAATTGGGGATTGATTTTCTTCTATATTTTTTGGAATCCTTATCATCTGGCTATTTTCTGCATTGTGCACACAGATTCACTTCCTTGACTTTCTGTATGTAATTGCTATAAAACCAAGGGCAAGATGTTTTCTATTTAGTGTCATACATTCCATCCATTTTCCTGGTTCTTTTAAATATCAAGCTTCTTAAAAGGCTAGAACAGACTTCCTTCTTACACAGGATTCAAGAATCTAGACATCCCCTGGTATTTATATAAAGGAGATTATCAATAGAAGTGTATGCCAAATTCAAATTTTCTCCTTTTTTTTTTTGGCTATTCTCTCTTTTTAATTAGATATTTTCTTTATTTACATTTCAAACATGATCCTATTTTCTAGCCCCTTTGAAAATCCCCTATCCCCTACCCCTTCCTACTGCTCACCAACACACCCACTCCTGCTTCCTGGCCCCGGCATTCCCCTATACTGGGGCATAGAGCCTTCACAGAACCAAGATCCTCTCCTCCCATTGATGACCAACTATGCCATCCTCTGATAAATATGCAGCTAGAGCCATGAGTCTCACCATGTGTTTTCTTTGACTGGTGCTTTAGTACCAGGGAGCTCTGGGAGTACTGGTTAGTTCATATTGTTGTTACTCTATGAAGCTGTAAATCCCTTCAGCTGCTTAGGTACTTTCTCTAGCTCCTTCATTGGGAACTCTGTGCTCAATCCAATGGATGACTGTGAGCATCCATTTCTGTTATTGAAAGGCACTGGAAGGGCCTCTCAGGAGATAGCTATATCAGGCTTCTGTCAGCAAGCTCTTGTTGGCATCCACAATAGTGTCTGGTTTTGGTGATTGTTTATGGGATGGATCCCAGGTGGGGCAGTCCCTGGATGGTCATTCCTTCAGTCTCTGCCCTGAACTTTGTCTCTGCAACACCTTCCATGGGTATTTTGTCCCCCCTTCTAAGAAGGATCAAAGTATCCACACGTTGGTCTTCCTTCTTCTTGAGTTTCATGTGGTTTGTGAATTGTATCTTGGGTATTCTGAGCTTCTGAGCTAATAAACACTTATCAGTGAGTGCATATAATATGTGTTCTTTTGTGATTGGGTTACATTACTTAGGATGATATTGTCCAGATCCATCCATTTGTCTAAGAGTTTCATAAATGTTTTATTTTTAATACCTGTTTAGTACTCCATTGTGTAAATGTACCACATTTTCTGTATCCCATCCTCTGTTGAAGGACATCTGGGTTCTTTCCAGCTCCTGGCTATTATAAATAAGGCTGCTATGAACATAGTGGAGCATGTGTCCTTATTACATGTTAGAGCATCTTCTGGGCATATGCCCAGGAGTAGTATTGGCGGATCTTCCAGTAGAACTATGCCCAATTTTCTGAGGAGCCTCCAAACTGATTTCCAGAGTGGGTGTATGAGCTTGCAATCTCACCAGCAATGGATAAGTGTTCCTCTTTCTCCACATCCTCGCCAGCACCTACTGTCATCTGAATTTTTGATCTTAACCATTCTGACAGGTGTGAGGTAGAATTTCAGGGTTGTTTTGATTTTTATTTTCCTGATGACTAAGGATGTTGAACATTTTTTAGATGCTTCTCAGTCATTTGGTATTCATCAGTTGAAAATTCTTTGTTTAGCTCTCTACACCATTTTTTTAAAGGATTATTTGTTTTTCTGGAGTCTAACTTCTTGAGTTCTTTTTATATATTGGATCATAGACCTCTATTGGATTTTGGATTGGTAAAGATCTTTTCCCAATCTGTTGGTTGCTTTTTTGTCTTATTGACAATGTCCTTTGCCTTACAGAATATTTGAAATTTTGTGAGGTCCCATTTTTTGATTCTTGATCTTACATTGCAAGCCATTGGTGTTCTGATCAGGAATTTTTCCTCTGTCTCAAATGTTCATGGCTCTTCTCTACTTTCTCCTCTATAAGTTTCAGTGTACCTGGTTTTATATGGAGTTCTTTGATCCACTTAAACTTGAGCTTTGTACAAGGAGATAAGAATAGATCAATTTGCATTCTTCTATATGCTAACTGCCAGTTGAGCCAGCACCATTTGTTGAAGATGCTGTCTTTTTTCCACTGCAGGGTTTTAGCTCCTTTGTCAAACATCAAGTGACTATCATTATGTGGGTTCATTTCTGGGTCTTTAATTCTGTTCTATTGATCTACCTGTCTGTCACTGTACCAGTACCAGGCAGTTTTTATCACAATTGCTCTGTAGTATACAGCTTGAGGTCAGGGGTGGTGATTCCACCAGAGGTTCTTTTATTGTTGAGAATAGTTTTTGCTGTCCTATTGTTTTATTATTCCAGATGAATTTGCAAATTGTCCTTTCTAACTCTGTGAAGAACTGAGTTTGAATTTTGATGGGGGTTGCATTGAATCTGTAGATTGCATTGAATCTGTAGATTGCATTTGGCAAGATAGCCATTTTTACTATATTAATTCTGCCAATCCATGACCATCAGAGATATTTTCTTCTTCTGATATCTTCTTCCATTTCTTTCTTCAGAGACTTGAAGTTCTTATCATACAGATCTTTCACTTCCTTAGTTAGAGTCACACCAAGGTATTTTATATTATTTGTGACTATTGTGAAGGGTGTTGTTTCCCTAAATTTTTTTCAGCCTGTTTATCCTTTGTGAAGAGAAAGACCACTGATTTGAGTTAATTTTATATCTAGCTACTTCACTGAAGTTGTTTATCAGGGTTAAGAGTTCTTTGGTGGAATTTTTGGGTCACATGTATACTATCATATCATCTGCAAATAGTGATATATTGACTTCTTCCTTTCCTATTTGTATACCTTTGATCTCTTTTTGTTGTCTAATTGTTCTGGCTAAAACTTTTAGTACTACATTGAGTAGATTGGCAGAGAGTGGGCAGCCTTGTCTAGTCCCTAATTTTAATGGGATTGCTTCACATTTCTCTCCATTTAGTTTGATGTTGCCTACTGCTGTGCTGTGTTTTGCTTTTATTATGTTTAGGTATGGGCCTTAAATTCCTGATCTGTCCAAGACTTTTATTATGAATGGATGTTGGATTTTGTCAAATGCTTTCTCAGCATCTAATAAGCTCATCATGTGGTTTCTTTCTTTGAGACTGTTTATATAGTGGATTACATTGATGGCTTTCTGTATATTGAACCATCCTGCATCCCTGGGATGAAGCTTACTTGATCATGATGGATGATTGTTTTGAAGTGTTCTTGGATTCGGATTGTTTCTTTCCTTTTTAGTCTGGGTTTTACTTCTCACCTGAATTATCCTAACTTCTACCTCCATAATTCCTATTGTCAACAACATATTGAGTTTATTTCTACTGGAATTGACATTTGTTTTTTACTACTTATTTTATTTATTTACATTTCAAATATTATCCCCTTTCCTGGTTTCCCCTTCGCAAACCCTCTATTCCATCCTCCCTCTGCCTGCTTCTATGAGGGTGCTCCCCAGCCACTCAGCCACACCTGCCTCACTGCCCTAGCATTCCCCTGTCCTGGGATATTGAGCCTCTACAGGATGAAGGAACTCCCCTGCCAGTGATGTCAGATAAGGCCATACTCTGCTACATATGCAGCTGGAGCCATGGGTCCCTTCATGTGTCCTCTTTGGTTGGTGGTTTAGTCTCTAGGTCCCTTTGGGAGGGGCGTCTGGTTAGTTGATATTGTTGTTCTTCCTAAGGGATTGAAAACTGCTTCAGCTTCTTTAGTCCTTCCCCTAATTCCTCCATTGGGGTCCTTACACTCAGTTCGATGGTTGGATGAATGCATCTGTATCTGTATTGGTGAGGCTCTGTTGGTAGAACATCTCAGGGGATAGGTATACCAGAGTCCTGTCAGCAAACACTTCTTGTCATCAGCAATGGTGTCTGGGTTGGTGTCCTGGTGATGGGATGGATCCCATCATTGGGGAAGACAATGCATGGCCTTTCGTTCAGTCTGTGCTCCACTCTTTGTCCTTGCATTCTGGAGGTTTCTCAGAAAATTGGAAATATTTTTACCTGAAGACAGAGCTATAGAATTCCTGGGCATATATGAAAAAGATGTCCCAATGTATAACAAGGATACATGCTCCACTATGTTCATAGCAGCCTTTTTATAATAGTCAGAAGCTGGAAGCAACCCAGATGTCCCTCAACAAAGGAATAGATACAGAAAATGTGGTACATTGAAACTGCAGGCAAATGGATGGAACTAGAAAATACCCTGAGTGAGGAAATCCAGTCTCAAAAGAACACACATGGTATGTGCTCACTGATAAATGGATATTAGTCAAAGAAGCTCGAAATCCAATACAACTCACAGACCATATCAAACCCCAAAAGAAAGACCAAGGTGCAGATGCTTCAGTGTTACTTAGAAGGGAGAAGAACATAATCACAGGCAATAGAGGAAGGGAGGAATCTGGGAGGGAAAAAGGAGGAAGAGGGGGAAGGGGGCAGGAGCAGATGATGTAAGGGGATGGGGAGAAGTATAGGCAATCAGGAATTTGGACAGAGATGTGTAGTAGTGGGGGGATGGATAACTGGGGGTAGCCACTAGAAAGTCCCAGATGCCAGGATCCAAGAGGTTCCCAGGACCCAATAGTGATGACATTAGCCAAAATACCTAACAAAGGGGAGACAGAACAATCTAAGGAAAACTGGACTGTCCTCTGTAAATCTCAAGACCTTTATCAGCCTTAATTAACCTCATGTCTAGATACTGTGCCACGTATTGTCACTCTGGCACGAACTCACACGCATCTGACCATTCAAGATCAGTGTCATAATGTCATTGCTCTAAACATCATTCCTCAATTTATCCGCTGATTAATACTAATATTTACCTCTCTCTTACTAAATGCCATGCAAATAATGATTCATCTATGGAGATGGAGACCTGGAAACTGTAAGGTACATGAAAGTTATTCATTTGGGTGTGCCTCCCATGCTAAAATGGTCCCTTGTTCAAGAGTGAGTGTTGGTTTATTTCTCTCCGAATTCCTGTTAGCTCCATTTTCTTTTGAGCTCTTGTTAATGTGGAAAATATATAGTAAAAGTGTAGCAAATTAGCATGTTACTCTCATGATATTATTCAGCTATTGATCCCAAATATGTGTGCATGATCAACTTTATAATATATTCCAATAATATAACAAACTGCCCTTGGCTCTGTAGAACATGCCATAGGTTTATTTTCACTGACCCTTACAACGTATTTATTTGTGTACTGATTTATACTAAAATTCAGAAAATAAATATTAGTCATAATTCTGAACAAAACCCCATCAGTATTTATATATTGACTTTTTGACACAATCAATATTCTGTTCTGTGCATTTTTTTCCTCTATCAACACATTTTTAAATCACAACCACTATGAGAAAGGCATTCACCCTATTGTTTTCTATTAGGAAATTGGAAGTAGAGGCATGTTAATACTTTGTGCAGTTCTTTGAGCATACCAACACACGGGTCTTGATCTAAACAATATGAGTCATCTGTGCTTCCACAGCCTGATAATCAGAGGACCATTTTATGTTGTAATTGCTTATGTATTTGTCTGTTTCACTTTTGTTGTTAACATAGCAAATTAAAGGTATCTGGGGTAGATATCGCCTGTCTAGATACTCTGAAGCAAACACTTGTTTGTAAGTCTGTCTATAAACCAAGGGAGAGAGGGAGGTATTGTGAACAAGAAGGAAGCTGTCTGAAAGCATCTTTATGTTTCACACAGTGTATGGAGTGTCTCCCACTTGGACTCTAAAGAAAGATTTCAGTTTGTAGTGTGTCTCTCTCAGACCTGGCTAATAAGTTTAGTATCTTTGGCACAGTACCTACTTTGGTGTCATGCTTAATTAAAGTTCATGCTAATTAATGGTAAAGTAGGTAAATCAGAACCTTGAGATTTAAGTTCTCTATCCCATCTACTCTCTCCCTCTCTTTCTGTCGGCCTGATTGATACTATGCTCATTATCTTTCTGCAATTAATTCCTTATTCCTGAGGCTCATCCTGTTTCCCCCAGGGATGAACTTCCTGGATAGAGGACCTCATCAAGATGATTAGGTCACACCACATTCTCCAATTAAACAACAGTTAGGTATTGATTTCTACTGAGAAATGGAAATGATTTGCAGACCTGTTACAGACAGGGCTACCCTTCGAAGGGGTTACCATTTTATAGTTCTATTTCTAGAGAATTACTTGGCATTTTCTTAAGGTCAGGTGGGATACCAGAGTGCTAACTATTTAAGAAGACAAATCTGTGACTTATTGCCATTAGAGAGTGCTTTCTGGGCTATTGTTACAACTTTCCATATAGACAAAAGTATTAAAAAGTTTTCATGTATGAATAATGCACTGTTAGAAGAAAATCACAGCATATGTCTTCAATGTTTATTTTACTTGTTGGCTTCAGTGAAATAAGCATACTTTCTCCTCTCCTATTCTCTTCTTGTCTCTCAGTTTCTTAATTTCCATGTCCAAATGGACTCTGATGTGTTTTTATTGCTGTCACATTTTTTTCTGTATCTGTACAAGTGCCTCAAAGTAAAATAAATTCAATTTTACCTAGTCCCATTTTAGGACTAATGTTTATTTTTAATGTCTTTTTGTGAAATTTCATACATTTATAAAAATGATAATATTCACTCTCTATTTTCTCTATTCAATTCAGTTGGCTCCTCATCATACCCTGCTTTTAACTTCACAACACTTCTTTATATTTTTGTTAACCCACTTAGTAAAATTTGTCCTTCCCATGTACCTGAGTGGGGGGGCTATGGACTGGAGCAATAATCAGACCTCAAAAGAAAAATTGGTGTCTTTTGTCAAATAGATATCAGCTTCAATGCTTGATCTCGTATAGGCCTTGTACAGGTAACCACATGTACTGTTAATTCATGAATACAATAGCTCTGCCAAATCATGAATTCATTTCATAATATTCCTCCCAATATATACAAAAGTTAATCATTTTTATTTGTGAAATGATTGTCATGTGTTTTAGTATTTTCACATAACATATACGATAGATATGTTACCAAAAAGAATGATGAAAATATTGTTACATTTTATATATAACCAATATCATACATGTCATATTTACTGAAGGTTTTGTATCATTTTATTGGAATACAAAATCCAACTAAAATAATCTATTTCAAAATTCAGAATTGTGATTATCACAGTTTCACTTAATCCTCTCTCTTTTTCTCTCTCTATTTCTCAGTCTCACTTTCTCTGTCTCCCCCCGTCTCCCCTCTCTCTGTGTTTCTCTCTCTCACCCTCAACTTCATTAACCTATATATAATATCACTCATAATCTTCAGAGTGGACTATGATCGTTGTATGTGACACATGGAAGTAGAAAATGAACCAAGGAAGAATGATTCTGGGGTGTAGATGCTCAAAAAATATCTATTGAAGTGACTGGAGAAATGTGTGTTTTGATGTGTTATTCACAGAGGAAGTCACTGGTTCATATTTTAAAAAAAACTGTTGATCAAGGATTAATTCTAAACAACCTTCTCCTTCATTTTCAAACAAGCATATTGACATAGAACAGTAGCAATGTGCTAAGCTATCCTACAAGAGGAATATCTGAATCACATATAATATCAGGGTTATCTTTCAGATTTTTCTGTTCCCCAACAAATGGCTCTAGATTAATAGAAGTATCCCATAAATGGGATGTTCTTTGTTTGACCATATTCTGTTAGCCTGAATTGCCAACTTGACACAGCCTAGAGTCATCTGAGAAGAGAAGCCTCAGCTAAGGAAATGCCTGTATCACATTGGGCCATTGGCATGTTTGTGGGGTCTTGTCTTCATTATTAATTAATTTGTTAGAATCTGACCACTGTAGCAAGCACCATAGCTTCATAGAAAGGTGGTATTGGAATATACATGCACACACACACACACACACACACACACACACGTGTGGGCATGCACATGCACACACATGGTAGCTAAGCATAAGCAAACGATGAAACAAGCCAGCAAGCAGCATCCCTCATTAGGCTCTGCCTCTATGTCCCTGCCTTGAGTATTGCCCTATATGACTTTGGTGATAGACTATTATGTAGATATGTGAACCAGATAAACCCTGTCCACTCTTAAATTTCTTTTGTCCAGAGTTCTTTATATCTCAGTGACAGAATGAAACTAGAACATATCATAGAAACTGCATAACACTGAAGATGAAGTTGTGAAACTAAAAAAGAACAATTTCTTTATATACATAATGAATTCCTTTGTAATTTGATGTATTACATATATTATTTTACACATATTATCCACATCCCTTTAATTTTATATAAGATCAGTTCACATTTCATCATCCTGAGCATCCTATCTACAGGTAAATTTTTACTCTTCTGGTTGTGAGTGGAAAAGACATGTTCATTCGACTTCCCACAAACATAAAGCATCCTTCGTTCTTAAAGCTGCAATTATGAAAAGTCAGGTTATAGAAGATGGGAAGTTTACTTATGAAAAGTAGAGTCCAGTCACAATTTCTTGTGTGTGGGGGGGCATAGCTTCTGAGAACATCTGTCTGTCAAACTAAATATCTGAGCAAGATTTTAGAGGACATCGTCCTGGAACAAGTAAACAATCTCATTCCTGGAGTTATTTAGAAAAGAATCCACTCTTTGAAAGTAAGTTCTACTTATGGAATCCCAAAGCAGTGGTTATGCTGTTATAAACATGAAAGGTTTCTATATTATGAATTCAATTGGCCACTGGGCACTATCCAAGTTAGGAAGAAAAGAAAACTCTTGGCTCATCTACTTTTGAATTTAAGAAATAAGAAATCAGAGGTAAAAATGTATATGATGTTTCTGGAAGCAATGCATTTGGCCATGTCCATATGCACTGTTAGCAAATGTATTAGGTCAAATGCTTCAGTGAAGAAGACGGCTGAGTTAGAAGGGGACATTGCACAGTATTGATGTGATAAATGTGAACATTGTACTAATAACATTCCTTATCAAAATAAACCTGAGTGTAGAAGCTGTTTGACCTCCAAAGTACACATCTATGGTTACTGCCACCTGTATCAACTTCTGGTACCATTTTCTTATAACAGCTTTCCATTTGAATATCAGCCTATCATTATATTAAGTATTATGCATAAACAGAATTCCATATCTGTCCCCAGTTCCAAGGTAAGGTAAGTGACCCAGAATTCCCACTAGAGCATGTATTTTTCCTGTTAACATAAAAAATGACTACCAGACTGTAATTGGTACAATTAGAGTCAGCTTGGGACATTTTTGGATGCTGGAAAAATGAAGCTTGTCACTTTCATTAAATATAATGAGTGAAGCATCTTTGTCTGGCTGTGAGAGCCATCATACAGCCACAGTGGGACAAGTCACATTGATAACAGAGCCAATATATGTAGAAACAATGATGGTTATCACAGAAGCTAAGGACTAAGAAACATCATCTGAACTTCTTGAATCCAGTAAGACACAAGCCATCCATGAATCTTAGTGTCTTCTAACTCTGTCTTCAGGTAGAAATATTTCAGTCAGTAACTTACCACTTCTATTTTTTATTAGACATATTTAAATTTGAATCTGAGAGTGGTGTCTAACACAGGTAATTATCATTTGTATGTCTTTGGACAGATTTATGCTTTTGCAGGATTTTGTGTGAAGAATATATATGCATGTGTACACATATATACATATGTGTGTATATACAACAAATATATCATATATATATATAATTATATATCATATGTACACTGATGATCTATGTATGCGTGTGTCTAAAGCAGCAGCATGTGCCTGAGCACAGTTTATGTCCAGTTCACTGTGAGTTACATACTGAAGCATACATAATAAGAAATACAAAGTGTTTGAAACACTTCTATGAATACCAAGCAAAAGTTAGAAAGGAGGAGCCAGCAAATGTGATAACCCTGCATTCTGGCTGTTCCTCTTGCTTTTCAGGTATAGAGAAACCAGTTTAAAGTCTGAAGTGACAGGGCTATGAGCAGGGAAGAGTAATGGCTTAGGTCATGTCCATACATGTCAATCACTTTCTTATTCTGAGGTATAGTATTTCAAAATAAAAAGCCCAAGACACATAGGGAAAACAAAATAGGTCACCTGGGCCACGGTGAGTCTTTCAGGAAAACCTGTTCTGGCACAATGAGGCTAAAGTGACCTGACTTGTATAAAGCTATCATTTGACTTGTGGGTAGAATCAGTAGAATCAATTTGTAGCTTTCTGTTACAGTTCTATTATGGCCTATTTTTTTCTATAATTCTCTACTGTGGAAAGAAATCAATAATGACACAAATTATTTTACTTATTTTCTGCTGGTGGATAATTTGAGAATCAGCAATTAAAATGATGTGAACACATTAAATATTACAAGTACACATATTTCTGAAGCTCTATAGAATGCAAATTCTTTCCTTTGGAGTTATTATCAGTAAATAAGGTCAAATCTGACATATGTTCAAAAGTCTTGTCAATACAGCTGGGTTAATATAAAGAGAAGAAAATTATTTATTTGCTTTGGAAGCATATAATTTAAGTAAAATTAAAGATTCTATAATATGTCCATTAATAATTTGTTTTATTGAATAGGTAGGGAGAAAGTGGGCAGCCTTGTCTAGTCCCTGATTTTAGTGGGATTGCTTCCATCTTCTCTCCATTTAGTTTGATGTTGGCTACTGGTTTACTGTAGATTGCTTTTATTATGTTTAGGTATGGGCCTTGACTTCCTGCTCTTTCCAAGACTTTTATCATGAATGGGTCTTAGATTTTGTCAAATGTTTTCTCAGCATCTGAAGAGATGATCATGTGGTTTTTATCTTTGAGTTTGTTTATATAGTGGATTACATTGTTGGATTTCTGTATATTAAACCATCCCTACATCCTTGGGATGAAGCCTACTTGGTCAGGATGGATGATCATTTTGATGTGTTCTTGGATTCGGTTGGCAAGAATTTTATTGAGTATTTTTGCATCGATATTCATAAGGGAAATTGGTCTGAAGTTCTCTATCTTTCTTTTGTCTTTATGTGGTTTAGGTATCAGAGTAATTGTGGCTTCATAGAATGAATTGGGTAGCATACCTTCACTTTCTATTTTGTTGAATAGTTTGAGAAGAACTGGAATTGGGTCTTCTTTGAAGGTCTGATAGAACTCTGCACTAAACCCATCTGGTCCTGGGCTTTTTTTGGTTGGAAGACTATTAATGACTACTTCTATTTCTTTCAGAGATATAGGAGTGTTTAGGTCATTAATCTGTTCCTTATTTAACTTTGGTACTTGGTATCTGTCAAGAAATTTGTCCATTTCATCCAGATTTTCCAATTTTTTTGAATATAGCCTTTTGTAGAAGGATCTAATGGTGCTTTCGATTTCATCAGGATCTGTTGTTATGTCTCCCTTTTCATTTCTGATTTTGTTAATTAAGATGCTATCCTTGTGCCCTCTAGTGAGTCTGGCTAAGGGTTTATCTTTTTGTCTTTCTCAAAGAACCAGCTCCTGGTTTGATTGATTCTTTGAATAGTTCTTTTTGTTTCCTCATGGTTGATTTCACCTCTGAGTTTGAATATTTCCTGCCTTCTACTCCTCTTGGGTGAATTTGTTTCCATTTGTTCTAGAGCTTTTAGGTGTTCAATCAAGCTGCTAGTGTATGCTCTCTCCAGTTTCTTTTTGGAGGAACTCAGAGCTATGAGTTTTCCTCTTAGGAATGCTTTCATTGTGTCCCATAAGTTTGGGTATGTTGTGGCTTCATTTTCATTAAACTCTAGAAAGTCTTTAATTCCTTTCTTTATTTCTTCCTTGATCAAGGTATCATTGATTAGAGTGTTGTTCAGTTTCCATGTGAATATTGGCGTTCTGTTATTTATGGTGTTATTGAAGATCAGCCTCAGTGCATGATGACCTGATAGGATGCATGGGATAATTTCTATATTTTTGTATCTGTTGAGGCCTGTTTTGTGGCCAATTATATGGTCAATTTTGGAGAAGGTGCCATGAGGTGCTGGGAAGAAGGTATATCCTTTTGTTCTAGGATAAAATGTTCTGTAGATATCTGTTAAATCCATTTGGTTCATAGCTTCTGTTAGTTTCACTGTGTCTCTGTTTAGTTTCTGTTTCCAGGATCTGTATTAATGAGAGTGGGGTGTTGAAGTCTCCCACTATTATTGTGTGAGATGCAATGTGTGCTTTGAACTTTATTAAAGTTTCTTTAATGAATGTGGCTGCCCTTGCATTCGGAGCATAAATATTCAGAATTGAGAGTTCCTCTTGGAAGATTTTACCTTGATGATTATGAAGTGTCCCTCCTTGTCTTTTTTGATAACTTTGGGTTGAAAGTCAATTTTATTTGATATTAGAATGGCTGCTCCAGCTTGTTTCTTCAGACTGTTTGCTTGGAAAAATGTTTTCCAGCCTTTCACTCTGAGGTAGTATCTGTCTTTTTCCCTGAGGTGTGTTTTCTGTAGGCAGCAAACTGTTGGGTCCTGTTTGTGTAGCCAGTCTGTTAGTCTATGTCTTTTTATTGAGGAATTGAGTCCATTGATATTAAGACATATTAAGGAAAAGTAATTGTTGCTTCCTGTCATTTTTGTTGTTAGAGTTGGGATACCACTTTCTCCCTACCTATTCAATATAGTACTTGAAGTCCTAGCCAGAGCAATTCAACAACAAAAGGAGGTCAAAGGGATACAAATTGAAAAGGAAGAAGTCAAAATATCACTATTTGCAGATGATATGATAGTATATATAAGTGACCCTAAAAACTCCACCAGAGAATTCCCAAACCTGATAAACAGCTTCTGTGAAATAGCTGGATATAAAATTAACTCAAACAAATCAATGGTCTTTCTCTACACAAAGGATAAATGGGCTGAGAGAGAAATTAGGGAAACAACTCTCTTCACAATAGTTACAAACAATATAAAATATCTTGGTGTGACTCTAACTAAGGAAGTGAAAGATCTATATGATAAGAACTTCAAATCACTGAAGAAAGAAATTGAAGATCTCAGAAGATGGAAAGATCTCCCATGCTCTTGGATTGGCAGGATCAATATAGTAAAAATGGCTATATTTCCTAAAACAATCTACAGATTCATTGCAATCCCCATCAAAATTCCAACTCAATTCTTTACAGAGTTAGAAAGGGTAATTTGCAAGTTCATCTGGAATAACCAAAAACCTAGGATAGCAAAAACTCTTCTCAACAATAAAAGAACCTCTGGGGGAATCACCATGCCTGACCTCAAGCTGTACTACAGAGCAATTGTGATAAAAACTGCATGGGACTGGTACAGTGACAGACAGGTAGATCAATGGAATAGGATTGAAGACTCAGAAATGAATCCACACACTTATGGTCACCTGATCTTTGACACAGGAGCTAAAACCATCCAGTGGAAAAAAGACAGCATTTTCAACAAATGGTGTTGGCACAACTGTTGGTTATCATGTAGAAGAATGGGAATTCATCTATTCTTATCTCCTTGTACTAAGATCAAGTCTAAATTGTTTAAGAAACTCCACATAAAACCAGAGATGCTGAAACTTATAGAGGAAAAAGTGTGGGAAAAGCCTTGAAGATATGGGCACTGGGGAAAAATTCCTGAATAGAACAGCAATGGCTTGTGCTGTAAGATCAAGAATTGACAAATGGGACCTCATAAAGTTTCAAAGCTTTTGTAACGCAAAAGATAATGTCAATAAGACAAAAACACCACCAACAGATTGGGAAAGGATCTTTACCAATCCTAAATCAGATAGGGGACTAATATCCAATGTATACAAATAACTCAAGAAGGTGGACACTAGAAAATCAAATAACCCCATTAAAAAATGGGGCACTGAGCTAAACAAAGAATTCTTAACTGAGGAATACCAAATGGCTGAGAAGCACCTGAAAAAATGTTCAATATCCTTAATCATCAGAAAAATGCAAATCAAAACAACCCTGGGATTCCACCTCACACCAGCCAGAATGGCTAAGATTAAAAACTCAGGTGACAGCAGATGCTGGCATGGATGTGGAGAAAGAGGAACACTACTCCATTGTTGGTGGGACTGCAAGCTTGTATAGCCACTCTGGAAATCATTCTGGCAGTTCCTCAGAAAATTGGACATAATACTACTGGAGGATCCTGCAATAAATACCTCTAGCCTGGGCAAATATACAGAAGATATTCCAACTGGTAATAAGGACATGCGCTCCACTATGTTCATAGCAGCCTTATTCATAATAGCCAGAAGCTAGAAAGAACCCAGATGTCTCTCAACAGAGGAATGGATACAGAAATTATGGTACATTTACACAATGGAGTACTACTCAGCTATTCAAAACAATGAATTCATGAAATTCCTAGGCAAATGAATGGATCTGGAGGGCATCATCCGGAGTGAGGTAACCCACTCTCAAAAGAACTCACATAACATGTACTCACTGATAAGTCGAATATTAGCCCAGAAACCTAGATTACCCAAGATACAATTTGTTAAACACATGAAACTCAAGAAGAATGAAGATCAAAGTGTGGACACTTCGCCCCTTCTTAGAATTAGGAACAAAGCACACATTGAAGGAGTTACAGAGATCAAGTGTGGAGCTGAAACAAAAGGATGGACCAACTAGTGACTGCTGCAGCCAGGGATCCATCTCATAATCAGCCACTAAACATAGACACTATTGCATACGCCAGCAAGATATTGCTGAAAGGGCCCTGATATAGCTGTCTCATGTGAGGCTATACCAGTGCCTGGCAAACACAGAAGTGGATGTTCACAGTCAGCTATTAGATGAAACACAGGGTTCCCAAGGGAGTAGCTAGAGAAAGTACCCACGGAGCTGAAGGGGTCTCCTATCCTATAGGTGGAAGAACAATATGAACTAACTAGTACCCCCAGAGCTCATATCTCTAGCTGGATATGTAGCAGAAAATGGCCTAGTTGGCCATCATTGGGAAGAGAAGCCCCTTGGTCATACAAACTTTATATGACCCAGTACAGGGGAATGCCAGGACCAAGATGTGGGAGTGGTGGGTAGGGGAGCAGGGCGGCGGATGGGGGAGTGTTTAGGGGACTTTTAGGATAACATTTGAAATGTAAATGAAGAAAATATCTAATAAAATTGAAAAAAATAATTTGTTTTATTATTTCTCAAGGAAAATGTACTTATGGCATGCACATACTTATAAATACATGCCATTCAACCAGGAAATATATGAATGTATACTGCCAACAAAAATGCTTTAAGCCAGATCATGCTATGGAGGCTGCTGGACAACTAAAAGCATCAATCTCGCAGTGACCCCGGCATGCTGAAGTTCCAACCTGCCCAGCAAGTTGTACACTCTGATGCTGTAGTGGCGCAAGGGTTGTAGGGGTAACCAGCTATTTTTTTCTAGATTAGATTTGAGGTTTGCTTCACAGAAAGGAATTCATATCTGGTACTGTAAACCTAGTAAAATCCCATGACTATGAAGATAATAGGATAAACCTATTATTGTGAGGTTGCTAAGTAGACATGCTATTAAACTGCCTTCTAAATAACTTTGTTTACATACATAGGTTAATGCTGCCTCAACCTTGGCCAGAGAAACTTTTCTCCATAGCAGACAGCAGTTAACCCAGAAATGCATAATTGGTCAGAGTGCTGAGGACAAATGACTATTGCGCCCTCAATTTCAGATGGAACTTTGATATCAAACCTCCTCCCATACTCCAAAGCTTAAGAAACATCACAGAAGACATATCTGAAAGAATATAAGAGCTGGAGGATGGGAACAACATGATAGTTACACTCATAAACTCATTACTACACTCATAAACTCATAAGTTAAACAGTGCCGCTATGATTGCCTGTATAAGATCAAGCCAACAAGATCACTTGAGGGTGGGTAAAAGGGTAGGCAGATGTGTTAGGAGTAGATAAGTTTGAGATCCGTTGTTCACATGTATGAAATTGTCAAATAATAAATAAAGAACATTATAGGTAAAAGTGTTTTTGGATTTTTCTAGTGCTGGTCAATAGCAAAATACAACATAATATTGTCATTCAAACTTGTACTCAGTTTTAGAAGCATAGTAGAGTTTGAGGGGAACATCAAAAGGTGTGTACTTAGCTTTGGACTCAACTTATAAAACCATGAGAACAAGAAACAGGATGCATAGATATGTGAATTTAGTTGTTCATACTTAGTTATCAACTTGAAGTACTATGAGTAGAAAAGAGTCAAACTAAAGTTTGTGTGTGTGTGTGTGTGTGTGTGTGTGTGTGTGTGTGTGTGTCCTGGTGTCTGTGTAGTTGTCAAAAACCAACTTGTTTAAATCAACTTTCTCCTCCTACTACGTCGGTCCCCAAACTCAATCATGAGGCTTAGCAACAAGTGCCTATACATACTGAGCCATTTCTTCAGTCCTGTAATTAAATATTAAACAATTTACCAAAAAAAAAATCATTAAAATCCAAGTGTTGAACAATTAGCATCTGTTTAAGTCTGATCATTTTGGACCAACCACAACTTGGCTAAAAGAAGATCAAGGGCAAGTGCAACTAAGTCAAGTACCAGAAAAACAAACAAACAAAGAAAGAAAAACAATGCTTTATTTGCACACTCAGGAAACTGAGTAAGACCAATTTTGTCAGTAAATATCAGTTCCCCATGGCTGTCAGGAATACCTAACAGCTGACAAATCAACTGGCCTCCTGCACCTTTTTCATATGGTTGCAGAGATCTCATTCTGCTCCTCACTCCTCATAATCTCCATTGAAAAAAAGTATAGTGTAGAAGATAGGCCAAGAAGTGGATGCTCACAGTCATCTATATGATGGAACATATATAGATGACATATATAGATGGGCCCACAATGGAGAAGCTAGAGATAGAACCCCAGGAGCTGAAGGGGTCTGCAGTCCTAGAAGAGGAACAACAATATGAACTAACCAGAAACTCCAGAACTCGTGTCTCTAGCTCCATATGTAGCAGAAGATGGCCTAGTCGGCCATCATTTGGAGGAGAGGCCCCTTGGTATTGCAATCTTTATATGCCCCAATACAGGGGAAAGCCAGGGCCAAGAAGTGGGAGTGGGTGGGCAGGGGAGCAGGGTGGGGGAGAGGGGGGAGGGAACTTTTGGGATAGCATTTGAAATGTAAATTAAGAAAATATCTAATAAAAAAAATTGAAGAAAAAAAAAGATAGGCCAAGTTTACTAGGAATAATGGGAGATGCTTAGATTTGATAAGACCATTTAGAGAACATCATTTTCTCATGGAATGATATTGAATGTGCAAGTATCTCTGTGGTAGGACAGAGTCCAAAAATGGTTTAGCTGGGTTATATGGAAATTGCACTTTTAGGTTTTATTGTTTTTTGTTTCTGCTTTTTTGTTTATTTGTTTGTTTGTTTTTGAGAAACCATCATACTTATTTTTACACGGGCTGCATCATTTTGCATAATTATCAACAGTAAAGTAGGTTTCCCTTGTTCTGCATTCTCATCTGTGTTTGTTGTCATTTTTCTTAAAGGAAGACTAACTTAGTAAGATGGGATCTCAAAGCAATTTGAATTTTCATCTCCATCATAGCTAAGGATGTTGAACATATTTTAAGTGTTTACTAGATTTTTTTGTGTGTGTGTGTGTATGTGAATAGTTAATTCGGTTTTGTTGCTCACATTTAGAAAATCTGGTTATGTGTTTCCTTGTTGAGTTTTTGTTGTTGTTTGCTTGTTTGTTTCCAGGGAAGGTAATGGAACTGGGATGTAATGAAAAGCAAGTATACTATGGACTAGAGCTACTCTTCATTTAGAATGTGCAGCTCTAAAACAGAAACTAATTGTGGTCAAGGAACTTATCTGATTTGCTATATACTTAGAAAATATGATGAGCTCTATTGAGTTCAGAACATTTATCAATAATACGTAGCAATGTACTAATTTAAATAATTTTAGTTTTGCCATAGCTTTAATCTAATAATGTCATTTATTTCAAGATAGGGTTTCCCTGTGTAGCCTTGGCTGTCCTGGAACTCACTCTGTAGACCAGGATAGCCTCAAATTCAGAGATCACCTACTTCTGCCTCCTCACTATGACAATGAGCTAGCTCGGGTTCATAGCTATGTTGGAAATCATGCTAAAACATTCTGACTGCTGTAGGACATCTTTACATTCTCCTGTCTAGAATGAATGACAGTGCAAGAATTCTGTGGTTACAAACTTATCTAGAATTAAAACTATAGGAAAGAATGACATTAAATGATTTGAAGGAGACTCCTCTCCTTTAAAAGTGTAACTGTAGCTGGCTGGGCAGTGCTACCTTTAATCCCAGGACTCAGGAGGCAGGTTCAAGACCAGCCTGGTCTACAGAGCAAGTCCCAGGAAAACTAGGGCTACATGGCAAAACCCTGTTTTGGGAAAAAAATGTTCTATAATGTTTAAGAATAGTAGCATCTTTCACGGAAATAGAAATAGGATTTCACATAAACTTAGTAAATCTAGATAGGGACTACTTCCTGTTTTTGATGTCAATAAAATGGAGTTCGCAGTTCTCAGGAAGGTGGCTAATAGATTTTCTTTTAAAAAATCATATTTTTGATATTTACTATTTGTGTTATCTATCAGTATCTATATGAAATGATCAGCAAATAATAAACTTTAGATGTCATAGGATTTGTAGTGTGTGTTTCTAGGATAAGTTTCAAGTAGTCGTCTACCAACAATACAGCTGTGCAGAAGCACATGGTAGTAGGATTGTGAAAGGGCTCAGAGCTGTCTCATGGCCAGGATACTGAAAGGAGAGGAGGAGGCAACTGGGGTTGGTTGTGATATAATTAACATAAAATCACAGCATCAGTATTATTTATATGACATGTATTCATACAACGTTCACTGAGAACTGAGTTTCTGCCCTAAACAGACCTCAAATCCCAGCAACTACATAAGCTGTATCAAACATGGGTGTGATATCACAGTATGTTCCTTAAAATTATGAACATCATTTACTAATCTCTAAAGAACTCATTTGTTCCCAGATGAGTTTACTAATCTCTAAAGAACTCATCTGTTTATTAATCTCTATTTGTTCCCAGATGAGTTTACTAATCTCTAAAGAACTCATCTGTTCCCAGATCCACTCTGAGAGACTTACAACTGTCTGTAACTCCAGCTTCAGAGTGTCTTATGCCCTCCTCTGACCTCCAGAGGCATCCACACACGCACACACACAAACACACAAACACACACACACACACACAGAGACAGAGACACAGACACAGACACAGACACAGACAGAGAGACAGACGGGGACAGAAAATACAAACAAAGCCTCCCAAAATCTCAAAATTTCTGAAGCTTCTAGCTGCTTCTACAGCTCCCCTGAACTTTATTGCCACAGAATATGCAGCAGTAAGAATCCAAGGTCACTCAGGAGCCGCAGTGTAAAAAAATCAATCCCAGGGGTTGCATGGTCTTGTAAATGTTTTCATCTCCAGAACACCAAGAAGAAAATGTTTTGCAATATGCCAGAGTCCTCAAGTGTATTTATTATTCAATTTAATAAGCATTCACCAACTAAGAACCTAAAAACCCAAATGAAAATAAATGATGCTTATTAGTGAATAATGGCTTGTTCCAGTCTCTGGACTTGAAATAAAGTAACCTCATCAAAACTAAATACCATCACTGGCCCATAAAAGCCAACAGGTAATGGTAAATAGAAACAAATGGGAAACAAGCAAACAGCTTTGAAAGTTGGGAGATTGATTTTCTCAATATTAATAATATATTCTGTTTTCCTACTCCCCATTCTGCTAGCACAATCATATTAAATATTAGAGTTTCTTTTCAATAGATATTGGTTCATTAGGGTCATAGATGGAGCCTAACACAGGGAGACAAAAAAGAGAATAGTTTATGATAGGTTTAGTAAGTTCTGAGAATAAAAAATGACATTTTTCCATTTCTACACATATTATATAATCTGATATGTAGCAGCCTTAGTTTGGTAACTCACATTCATTTCAGAGAAGTTGCTTTCAGTCAGCAGGTTTGTCTGAAACCAAATAATCTTTAGACAAATATCTGTGAATTTTCTAACAGATGGTCTGAAGTCTTATTCCAAATATTTCCAGTTGTGTTATGTTAGTCCCACTGAAGAAAGAAATGGAAGGGATTCACGTGTAAGTGGATATACTGAGGACAATCCAGGAAATAATATCGAAGTGTATGTATATCTAGATATGAGAATTGGATGTTAACGATCACTCTGATGTCTTCTCTTTCTTCTCTTGTATAGTCCCATACAGCTTCTCCTTATGTAGCTCAAGTTTGATTATAGAATTAATGATTATCTATATTAAATGACTCTTATACCTTTTCTACAATACCAACAAAATAAAGCCATGTCAAAAGCTCAGTGGAAATTCCAGAGGTTGTTTTATTACCAAGTTCAAAATTCATAACTATAGTACATACTAAACTAACTTATCTAATTTTATTTATTTATGCAAATTACAAAAACAAATACTTTAAAAAGCATTAAACATAATTGAAGGCAAACTATGTTCAAATTTAATTTGTTGCAATAAAAATATGCTTATTATCATGCTATACCTACTAACTTTTTAAATAAAAATATTAATTTAAACCATCTATTAAGTTATAACATATCTTGATTTTTTTTTTTTTTTTTTTTTTTTTTGCTTTTTCGAGACAGGGTTTCTCTATATAGCTCTGGATGTCCTGGAACTCACTTTGTAGACCAGACTGGCCTCGAACTCTGAAATCCACCTGCCTCTGCCTCCCAAGTGCTGGGATTAAAGGCGTGCACCACCACACCCGGCATATATTGAAATTTTATAAGGTCAACCTGAACACTTGCCACATAGGGCTGGCTTACATGAAGAAGACATAGATATGGAATTAAATGACATGTATTCCATAACCAGGCAACAACTCTTTGATCTTTGGTTGATTGTCACTGTTTTGATGACTAGCTGGCTTGCCATCTTTGGGGACTTTTAATGATGAGGGATGACATATGGATCTCTGGCATGGTTGCTTATGTGCCAGCTCTTCTTAATTTCTTAGTCCAAAATCAAAGCAGAACTTTCCAATGATGAAGCTGTACTGGCTAGTTTTGTGTCAACTTGACACAGCTGGAGTTATCACAAAGAAAGGAGCTTCAGTTGAGGAAATGCCATGAGATCTAACTGTAAGGCATTTTCTCAATTAGTGATAGAGGGGAAAGGCCCCTTGTGGGTGGGACCATCTCTGGGCTGGTAGTCTTGGGTTCTATAAGAGAGCAGGCTGAACAAGCCAGGGGAAGCAAGCCAGTAAGGAACATCCCTCCATGTCCCCTGCATCAGCTCCTGCCTTCTGACCTGCTTGAGTTCCAGTCCTGACTTCCTTGGTGATGAACAGCTGTATGGAAGTGTAAGCTGAATAAACCCTTTCCTCCCCAACTTGCTTCTTGGTCATGATGTTTGTGCAGGAATAGAAACCCTGACTAAGACAGAGGCCATTCTCTTCTTCACTTAAATTCAATGAGGTTATTCTGGAAAATTCAAGAAAACATGATATACAAAAGAGCCAAGAAATACCAACAGTGACAAGGACTAAAGCACTGGACATCTATTAGCTAGCTTCTGTAGCTATAAGAAAGGCAAAGTTACATGAAAGTAGTCGAGAAATTTCTTTACTTGGCTTAGTATTTCCAAAAGTTTAATATGTTAGGGAGAATGTGACAGAAAGACAGCAGGAAAGAGAATGAGCATGTCTGCTCTAGCTGGCTTTCCTTTATTTTCCCATCATTTTGTCCATGCTAGTTCCCAGTCTCTGGGATGCTGCTGCCCACATTCTGCACAGTTTTTCCCTTCTTAGTTAATGATCCCTGGCAATGCCTACAAAGACACACTCACAGGAATGCTCTCATAATCACTTCAATTCAGTCCACTCCAACGACACTTACAAATTAACCTTCACAAGGTGAATGACCACAGATGAGCCAGCCCAGTAGAAGCCCAAGACATCATGGAGTCATCAAGTCTTCACCACAGTCTGTCTGAGCTACTGATACTCAAACCCATGAGCACAGTAAACAAATCAATGTTTGTACTGAATTAAAATAATTTTTGCGTAGCCATAGATCACAACTATAACAGAATCCTCACATTGAAACTTTATGTTTTTTATGTGACTTGTGTTGGGCTGAAGTTCTCCCAGAAGTAATTGAGATATGATATTATCTTCTCAAAATAATTCACATGGCTTCAAATAAATTACAATAGGTATTGTGACCAATCCCTTACTTTAAAATACACCTAAAATATTTGATCATGAACAAACAATATTAGCAACTCTAAATTTTATTTTGCTTATTTTAAAACAAAATAATAACTTTTTCATGGGACTGTATGGGAATTCAAAAAATAATATATATAAGTTACTTCTTATATGTAACAGAGGACTACCTTTTCTGTCCTCAGTGGGAGAGAATGCACCTAGTCCTGTAGAGACTTGATACCCCAGGAAAGTGGGATGTGAGGAAGTGGTGTGGGGGGAGGGGGAGGAGTTGGGTGGGAGAGCACCTTCTCAGACTCAAGGAGGAGAGGGGGTAGAGTGAAGAACTCTTGGAGGGGATACAGAGAAGGGGACAACGTTTGGAATGTGAATAAATAAAGCAAATTTTTAAAAATCCTTACCCTTTAGAATTATTTTATTAATACATTTTTATTTTGTTGTGGTACTGAAAAAAAAAAAAAGACAAGCATGACTACATGGAAGAAATACTTCTGACCTAATAAAAATAAGTTTGTACATAAAGCAATATTAGATTACTTGTGGACTTCAAAAAATAAGCTTGAAAAAATATTATTCATTCCTAAGGAAGATTTTTTTCAGTAGGAAGGAACTCTCTAGGATCTCTGCGTATCGGTATCAGACACATTTGAAGAATAAGAACTCCACACATGTAAAGAGACAGTAAACAAAAGTAAATCATAGAAATTTAATGCACCACAGAGATAATGGAAAGTTGGAAAAAAAAAAACTGTAGGGGAAAGGAGAGCCTCGCAATTATGTCAATCAAATTAGAGTGGAGCATAAGTTAGAAAAGACAGGGAAGATAATTACCTACCCAGAAAAGCAATTAAATTAAGGTTTTATTGTTTTTTCCTCAGTATGTGCTGCTGTTAGAAAAAAAATGATGGGAAGCTACAGTTCTCATAATATTTTAGAATTTACTTATTCTGGAACATGCCTATCACCATAAAAAGGTTAATTTTTAATGTGATGTCAGACTCACACTCTGATAGTATGGAATCACTATGTTCTTACAGGGGCATTCTATTTTGTTGCTTTTCGCTGGATATTATGATTCTACTTCTCTGGATGAGTGGTTCTTCCCAAACAGGCATGAACTTCTGCAGGTACTGTTTTATCAAAATGTCAGAGCCTGTGAATCCACTCCTGATTTCTCAAGCTGTCCACCTTGAATGATCATTCATTTGACTCGAACCCTTTCTTAATATGGTGTCAATGACATGTAGTTTTTAGCACAGAAACCATTAATTTACATTTGAAAAGTGGGGAGTTAGAAATGAAGTCTTCAACTAATTAGAATTGTGGCTAATCTTTGCTGTCAAACTGCACAATAACAAGGGACCAAACAGAAGTGAAGCACCATTGGTATTCCTCTCAGGATTTACATGAAACTGTGGGCATCCTTACCAACACCAGTCCACCCAAGTTTCTCATTATCTCCTATTTCTTTTATATGTATGGAGTGTTCAGCTTTTTGCTTGCTAATAATTTAATTATTTCTTATAGCTCATTTGCTCTTTTTCCACCTTCTCTTAATTTTATTGTTACATTTATGATTGTAAGAAAAACATATGATTAAAATATAGCTATGAGATGACATATTACTATATTGTTAAATTTATATCTCAGCAGAAAACACGAAATGATATGTTTACTGAATATTTAAAGATAGCATAAGGAACTATTTAATATTTGACAGGGCAATTTGATTTTACATGTTTGAAAGACAACTAATTTGTTGTCTCAGGGTCAAATCTTTACCCCCATACAACCTGATAAATAACCACAGAGTCTACTACAGCAACTCACTCCTAGCCCTGCATGAAATCTTTATGTCATGTATAATATTGATGAAATAATAGACCAAGCAGAGGGAGTCTGTAAAATACCACAATAAAACTGCCAAGGCATTATATATGTTTACAAAAAGTAAGAAAAATAATGCAAAATAAACAAACCACACAATCTTCAGTAGACAAGAATGAGTGTACCATGATCACATGGAAAGACTTACAAATAAAACCAGCTGGAAACAAAAAAATAGCCAGGTTCCTCTGAGACCAGTGTGCACAGATCAGCTTGCGGACTGTGGAGGGTAAGCAAGTAGAGTGCAGAAGCAACAGAGCTTCTGGGACAGGCAAAAGCCACTCAGCTTCTGAGACAGACCCCCATTTCTGGCTGCAGAAATCCAGGCACCTTCCCCCAGAGGAGAGGTGGTTTCCCAGGAGGGCTGTGACCCCCACAACAGGTAAGGGAGCCATCTTGTCTCCGGGTCCCTCTGAGAACAGTGTGCACAGATCAGCTTGCTGACTGCAGAGGGTGAGCAGCTGACTTCAGAAGCAACAGAGCTTCTTGGACAGGCAGAAGCCACACAGCTTCTGGGGCAGACCACCATTTCAGGCTACAGACAACCAGGCACCTTCCCCACTAGAGGAGATGTGGCCGCCCAGAAGGGCCGCGACCCCCAGAGCAGGCTGTGCAGGTGAGCACACAGACGACAGAGGCAACCCATATTCTGGAACAGGCCCCATTTCAGGCCTTCATCTTCAACCAAGAGACAAGTCTGAATGCCAGACCTCTGTGCACCTTCCCAGCAAGAGGAAAACTTGCCTGAAGACAATACTCTGATCACTGAGACTCAGAAGAGAGCTGGACTCCCAGGACAGCTGACAGAGGCTAACAGAATCATAGGAGGAACAGTCTCTGACCAGAGACAACTGTAACAACTAACCCCAGGGATTACCAAATGGCAAAAGGCAAACATAAGAATCTTACCAACAGAAACCAAGACTGCTCACCATCATCAGAACCCAGCACTCCCATCTCAGCCAGTCCTGGATACCTCAACACACCTGAAAAGCAAGATTCAGATTCAAAATCATATTTCATGATGCTGGTAGAGGACTTTAAGAAGGACTTGAATAACTCACTTAAAGAAATACAGGAGAACCGTGCTAAAGAGGTAGAAGTCCTTAAAGAATCACAGGAGAACACTGCTAAACAGGTAGAAGTCCTTAAAGAGGAAACACAAACATCCCTTAAAGAATGACAGGAAAACACAAACAGGTGATGGAATTGAAGAAAACCATCCAGGACCTAAAAAGGGACATAGAAACAATAAAGAAAACACAAAGTGAGATGACTCTGGAGATAGAAAACCTAGGAAAGAAATCAGGAACCATAGATGTGAGCATCAGCAACAGAATATAAGAGATCAAAGAGAGAATCTCAGGTGCATAAGATTCCATAGAGAACATGTGCACAACAATCAAAGAAAATGCCAAATGCAAAAAGATCCTAACTCAAAACACGCAGGAAATCCAGGACACAATGAGAAGACCAAACCTACGGATAATAGGAGAAGATGAGAATGAAGAGTTTCAACTTAAAGGGCCAGCAAATATCTTCAACAAAATTGAAGAAAACTTCCCAAACCTAAAGAGCCCATGAGCATACAAGAAGCCTACAGAACTCCAAATAGATTGGACCAGAAGAGAAATTCCTCCCGACACAAAATAATCAGAACAACAAATGCACTAAATAAAGACAGAATATTAAAAGCAGCAAGGGAAATAAGGTCAAGTAACATATAAAGGCAGGCCTATTAAAATTACACCAGACTTCTCACCAGAGATTATGAAAGCCAGAAGATCCTGGACAGATGTTATACAGACCCTAAAAGAAGACAAATGCCAGCCCAGGCTGCTATACCCAGCACAACTCTCAATTACCATAGATGGAGAAATCAAAGTATTCCATGACAAAACCAAGTTCACACAATACCTTTCCACGAATCCAGCCCTAGAAAGGATAATAACGGGAAAAAAACGAACACAAGGACGGACCTACACCCTAGAAAAAGCAAGAAAGTAATCCTTCAACAAACCTAAAAGAAGACAGCCACCAGTACAGAATGCCAACTTTAACAACAAAAATAACAGGAAACAACAATTACTTTTCTTTAATATCTCTTAACATCAATCGACTCAATTCCCCAATAAAAGACATAGACTAATAGACTGGCTACACAAACAGGACCCAACATTTTGCTGCATACAGGAAATCCACCTCAGGAAAAAAGACAGACACTACCTCAGAGTGAAAGGCTGAAAAACTATTTTCCAAGCAAACAATAAGAAGAAACAAGCTGGAGTAGCCATTCTAATACCGAATAAAATTGGCTTTCAACCCAAAGTTATCAAAAAAAGACAAGGAGGGACACTTCATACTCATCAAAGTTAAAATCTACCAAGATGAACTTTCAATTCTGAATATCTATGCTCCAAATGCAAGAGCAGCCACCTTCATTAAAGAAACTTTAGTAAAGCTCAAAGCACATATTGTACCTCACACAATAATAGTGGGAGACTTCAACACCCATCTCACCATTGGACAGATCCTGGAAACAGAAACTCAACAGAGACACATGGACACTAACAGAAATTATGAAACAAATGAATGTAATAGATATCTACAGAACATTATATCCTAAAACAAAAGGATATACCTTCTTCTCAGCACCACATGGTACATCCTCCAAAACTGACGATATAATCAGTCACAAAACAGGCCTCAACAGATACATGAATATTAAAATTATCCCATGCATCCTATCAGATCACCATGGACAAAGACTGATCTTCAATAACAGGATTAATAATAGAAAACCAGCATCACATGGAAACTGAACAACACTCTACTCAATGATACATTGGTCAAGGAAGAAATAAAGAAAGTAAAGACTTTTTAGTGTTTAATGAAAATGAAAGCACAACATACCCAAACTTATGGGACACAATGAATGCATTCCTAAGAGGAAAACTTATAGCCCTGAGTGCCTCCGAAAAGAGAGAGCATACACTAGCAGCCTGACAGCACACCTAGAAGCTCTAGAAGGAAAGGAAGCAAATTCACCCAAGAGGAGTAGACAGCAGGAAATAATCAAACTCAGTGCTGAAATCAATCAAGTGGAAACAAAAAATGATTAAAAGAATCAACCAAACCAGGAGCTGTTTCATTGAGAAAATCAACAAGATAGATAAACCCTTAGCCAGACTAACTATAGGGCACAGGGACAGTATTCTAATTAACAAAATCAGAAATGAAAAAGGAGACATAACAACAGAACCTGAGGAAATCTGAAACATCATCAGATCCTAATACAAAAGGCTATATTCAAATAAACTGGAAAACCTGGATGATGGACAACTTCCTAGACAGATACCAAGTACCAAAGTTAAAGCAGGATCAGATGAATGATCTAAACAGTCCCATTTCCTCTGGGACTGTTTAGTCCAGTCCCAGAAATAGAAGCAGTCATCAATAGTCTCCCAACCAAAAAAAGCCCAGGACCAGATGTGTTTAGTGCAGAGTTCTATCAGACCTTCAAAGAAGACCTAATTCCAAGTCTCCTCAAATTATTCCACAAGATAGAAACAGAATGTACTTTACCCAATTCAGTCTAAGAAGCCAGAATTACTCTGATACCTAAACCACACAAAGATCCTACAAAGAAAGAGTACTTCAGAACAATTTTTCTCATGAATATTGATGCAAAAATACTCAATAAAATCCACCCAAACAAAATCGAAGAACACATCAAAATGATCATCCATCATGACCAAGTAGGCTTCATCCCAAGGATGCAGGGATGCTTTCATATACAGAAATCCATCAACGTAATTCACTATATAAACAAACTCAATGACAAAACCACATGATCATCTCCTTAGATGCTGAGAAAGCATTTGACAAAATCTAACACTCATTCATGATAAAAGTCTTGGAAAGATCAGGAATTCAAGGGCCATACCTAAACATAATAAAAACAATCTACAGCAAACCAGTAGTCAACATCAAACTAAATGGGAGAAGCTGGAAGCAATCCCACTAAAATCAGGGACTAGACAAGGCTGCCCACTTTCTCCCTATCCATGCAATATAGTACTTCAAGTCCTAGCCAGAGCAATTCAACAACAAAAGGAGATAAAGGGGATTCAATTTGGAAATGAAGAAGTCAAAATATCACTATTTGCAGAGGATATGATAGTATATATAAGTGACCCTAAAAATTCCACCAGATAACTCCTAAACCTGATAAACAGCTTCATTGCAGTAGCTGGATATAAAATCAACTCAAACAAATCAATGGCCTTTCTCTACACAAAATATAAACTGACTGAGAAAGAAATTAGGGAAAAAACACCCTTCATAAGAGCCACAAACAATATAAAATACCTTGGTGTGTCTCTAACTAAGGAAGTGAAAGATCTGTATGATAAGAACTTCACGTCTCTGAAGAAAGAAATTGAAGATTTCAGAAGATGGAAATATCTCCCATGCTCATGAGTTGACAAGATAGTCAAAATGGCTATCCTGCCAAAAGCAATCTACAGATTTAATGCAATCCCCATCAAAATCCCAACTCAATTCTTCACTGAGCTAGAGAAATTTGCAAATTCATCTGGAACAATAAATAAACCTAGGATAGCCAAAACTAATCTCAACAATAAAAGAACCTCTGGTGGAATCACATTGCCTGACCTCCAGCTATATTACAGAGCAATAGTGATAAAAACTGCATGGTACTGGTACAGCACCAGACAGGTAGATCAATGGAATAGAATTGATGACCCAGAAATAAACCCACACATCTATGGTCACTTGATCTTTGACAAGGGAGCTAAAACCAACCAGTGGAAAAAAGACAGCATTTTGAACAAATGGGACTGGCAAAACCGGCAATTATCATGTAGAAGAATGCTCATTGATACATATGTATTATCTCCTTGTACAAAGCTCAAGTCTAAGTAGATCAAAGACCTCCACATAAAACCAGAGACACTGAAATTAATAGAGGAGAAAGTGGGGGAAACCCTCAAAGATATAGGCACAGGGGAAAAGTTCCTAAACAGAACAACAATGGTTTGTGCTGTAAGATCATGAATTGAGGAATGGGACCTTATAAAATTGCAAAGCTTTTGTAAGGCAAAAGACACTGTCAATAAGACAAAAAGGCCACTGACAGATTGGGAAAGGATTTTTACCAATCCTAATTTTGAGAGAGGACTAATCTCAAGTATATACAAAGAGCTCAAGAAGCTGGACTCCAGAAATTCAAATAACCTCATTAAAAAATGAAGTACAGATCTAAATAAAGAATTCTCAAGTGAGGAATGCCAAATGGCAGAGACGCACCTGAAAAAAATGTTCAACATCATTAATCATCAGGGAAATGCAAATCAAAACAACCCTGAGATTCTGCCTCACACCAGTCAGAATGGCTAAGATCAAAAAAAAAAAAAAAAATTCAGATGACAGCACATGCTGGCTAGCATGTAGAGAAAAAGGAACACTTCTCTATTGCTGATGGGATTGCAAGGTGGTACAATCACTCTAGAAATCAGTCTGGAGGTTCCTCAGAATTTTGGACATAGGACTATGGGAAGATCCCGCAATACCTTTCCTGGGCATATATCCAGAAGTTGTTCCAATTGGTAATAAGAACACTTGCTCCACTATGTTCATAGCAGCCTTATTTATAATAGCCAGAAGCTATTAGCAACTAGGAAGTACCTAGATGTCCCTCAACAGAGAAATGGATACAGAAAATGTGGTAACATTTACACAATGGAGTACTACACATCTATTAAAAACAATGAATTTATGAAATTCTTGGGCAAATGGATGTATCTGGAGGATATCATCCTTAGTGAGATAACCCAATCACAAAAGAAGTCACTTGATATGCACTCACTGATAAGTGGATTTTTTCTCAGAACCTTAGAATACCCAAGATACTACTTGCAAAACACATGAAAATCAAGAATAATGAAGACCAAAGTGAGGAAACTGCATTCCTTCTTAGAATAGAGAACAAAACACCCATGAAAGAAGTTACAGAGACAAAGATTGGAGCTTAGATGAAAGGATGGACCATCCAGAGACTACCCCACCTGGGGATCCATCCCATAATCAGCCACCAAACCCAGACACTATTGCATACGCCAGCAAGATTTTGCTGGAAGGACCCTGATATAACTATCTCGAGTTAGGCTATGCTAGTGCCTGGCAAATACAGAAGTGGATGCTCATAGTCATCTATTGGATGGAACACAGGGCCCCCAATAGAGAAGCTAGAGAAATTACCCAAGGAGCTGAAGGGGTCTACAACCCTTTAGGCGGAACAACAATATGAACTAACCAGTACCCCCAGAGCTCCTGTCTCTAGCTTCATATGTAGCTGAAGATGGCCTGGTTGGCCATCATTGGGAAGAGAGGCCCCTTGGTCTTACAAACTTTATATGCCCCAGTACAGGGGAATGCCAGGGCCAAGAAATGGGAGTGGGTAGGTAGGGGAGCAGGGCAGGGGAGTGTATAGGAGACTTTCAGGATAGCATTTGAAATGTAAATAAAGAAAATATCTTTTAAAAAGATTTAAAATAAATATGTTTATACAAAAATAAATAAACAAACAAACTAATAAATAACATAAGTAGCTCATCTTTCTAAAAGGAACTTTAATACTTGTGTATATTCACTCAAAGTTGACCAAAGCATCTTCAACTCACTAAGTAACCTCTTGCTATATTTTGTATTCTTATTGCTCATATGTCAGCAGTCTAGGACATACAAGCATTTGATTTAATGATATTTTTAAAGAGCAAAGAGAGAAAACAATATTATGTTTTAATCAAATTAGAAAGTTCAAAACACAATCAGGTTCAAGTGAATTTCTAAATGTAATAAAGGGGTAACAATTTAGGATTTATTCTACATGATAAACTGACTACCTATATACTAGGGTGGAGATATATATATATATATATATATATATATATATATATATATATATATATATATATATATATATATATATATATATATCAAAAGAGACTGTGGATTGAATACTTAAGGATGTTAATAAGATAGAACTTGAAGCTGACAGCCTTTTGAGGAATCTGCCAATATCACTGTTCTGATCATTTCAGGTAGGAAATGCCTCTAAGTCTGTGAACACTCACTTCTAAAACAAATAGAACTAGATTTTAACCTGTGGGTACTGTAGTCTCATTTTTTTCTGGTAAAAGTTTTAAAAATTATCTCTCAACCTTCTATATCCTCAGCAAAGACTTGCCAAACATTTCTAATCCATAGCAATGACTAAAATAGAAGGGAGGATTGACCACTTATCTCTAGAATCAGACTGGTAAAGTCAATAGTCAATAATTGAGAGAACAATTACCCTAATAGATATTTAAACAGTTTCCTTTAGAAACAGCAATGAGAGTAATAATAGTTTGCAATAACAATAATGAACCTTATTAGCATTTCCAATGATGATGATGATGATGATGATTATCCTAGGTTGAAAATAAGATTATAAGAAAGAATATTGTGCAATATGTTCTCTGAAATTATAAATGAAATATGCTCTCTTCCATATGTGTAACATTTCATATACACAATGTGCAAGGTAGAAGCTATTTCTTCTGTGTATAATAACAAAATGATCATTCCAACCATGCAAATTAAATTCTGGTTATTATTTGGAAGAAAATACTAAAACATCTATACTTCGACTGTCTGTGCAATATTGCTTGTTATGTGTAAATCAATGAGAAATCTTCTTGCCTCTGACAAAGTGAGATGTCACCTAATACCTGATCATAAAGTTGTATTATGTTTTATGTTTTTTTCGAGTAAAATCGGTTATATTCTTAGAATAAAACTTTGGTTTATAATTTTTAAAGTCATTAGTGTTGAACTTCTTAATGTGTGATATTAACCTCATTATATTTATTTAAAAATACCAATTCTGGAATTGGAGGGATGTCTCAGCAGTTAAGAGAATGTATTGTGATCCAAAGGATCCAGATGTAACTCTCAGGGCCCATATAGTAGTACATAATCATCTATATTTCCATTCCCAGGGATCCCATACCCTTTCTGACACCCATGGGCATCAGCACACATAGGATACACAGGTAGACATGCAGGCAAATAAACAAACAACAACTAAAGCATCACCCATGAAATAAAATCTAGTAAAAAATTAAAATATAAAATAAATTTTGATAAAATAAATGTCAACTCTGCATTCTCTTAGCAATAGTAACTTCACAAAACAACTAGTTATTTTATGTCATGGTGATCTGAAGGTACTATTGGAAGTGTTGGTAAAGGTTTCCCTTTCAGTTTTATTGTAATTTTCTTCCAACAAATTCTATCCATGATCATACCAGTCTTTAAGGTAATATCTATAAATGCCTTCCTATTCCAATCTAACTCAAAATTGAAAAATGGATAGTACACAAAGAGAGTTCTCTAGGTAAGTTTTAATATGTCACCTAAGCCTTAATCAATATTTACCTTTTCTTATTAAGTACAATTATTTAATGTAAATAATTTTGAGTTTTTTCACAGTCACATACAAATTTCCTCTGTCAATTTAAGACCATGTGTCTTTTAAAATAAGATATAACCTGGCTTACCAATTCTTTTTCATACACCAAACAAAGGATATATTGTTTAAAAAAATATTTACTCTTTCCTAGGAAAGATGGTCGTTCCAAATGATTTTACCCAAGTTCTGATTATATTCCAGGCATTTAGTAACTGTCTCTTGTAGACCACAAATTTACACCAGCTGCAACACAAGTGTTTGGAAGGCAATTTGGTATAGCCATTATTTAACAAAAACAACCAGCAGTAATCTCAACATTTGTGCCTATAATCTCGTCAGCCATGGACTTTTGCTCTGGCTTATTATACCAGATATGTGTTACTTCCTGGGTAGCAACGAGTAAGTCCAATTGAAAAGCAGCTGACAGCACTCATAATAATCATGCAACTTTTACCCCATCAAGCACATCTTGCCTAGCATATTGATAGTTTAGAACACAAACTCTATTAACTAAGAACTGCGGCCTGCCATTCTTCTCCAGAGACTGCATCCTACCTTCCAACACTGTGAGAACTAGGCAATAGGAAGAGCTCTTAGCTTGTTTGTTTTCTCCATTTCCACCAGCTAACAGATTGGGTAGCAGTAGGGACTCACTACCTAGTTTTATCGTGTATTCAACAGCAATGGAAATAACCTTAGGGTTTGTGGGACCTTGGAAAACAACTTACACGGAGATAGTACACTTCAGGCATCAAATTTTTTATGCAACCAGCTCAAGGCCACTGAGAGTGTTGTCTTTGGAACAAGTCGCCTTCATTTAAACTCTTTAGCTGCTACTGTCTCTATTCTTCCAGATACTTTAACTAATCTGTAAGACACTTAACATTGTGCAAGGAAACCTTTTGTTCTACAGAGGAGTGGAGTGGGTCTCTGAAGGCGTACTTTCATCCATTCCGAGTCTCTGCCAGTTGGAATTGGGAAACAAGCAGTTAGTAGAGAACTAAATGTAACTAAGGTTCAATACAGTACAGAAAGTTGTTATTGCTTATATCTGTTGACGAGTGTTGAGTAGAACATCATAAAGGGGAGAAGCTGATGCATCCATCCCTCGGTCATTCAATGACTTCTACAAGGAGTCATCAGTTTTCTCATACTTGGATGCTTTGACGCTATGAGAATCCTGCACACCTTCCCATCCTAGAAGTCTCAATGGGGCTAAATTGCATGGTCATTTTCTCTCATATACAAGAAGGAGTCTTGTCTAAGAAGTGGCCCCCTGGTTCTGACATACTCTGAGCAAACACCATGGCTCTTGCCTTCACACTTGCCACACTTAAATGCTGACAGACCCCTGAACAAGATGAACTATGCCCACACCGAGGATACTTTCAGTGGAGAACTCTATCTTGCATATACTGGGAGATAATTGTCTACCCTAAGGACAAGATTAAACTTCTTACTTACATTGTTTTATCATTTGTTTTAGTGAACTGTTGCTCAGATTTCCAAAAGTTCCCTAGCATACATTTTCCCTGGGAATTTGGACTTAACATGAATTTTGCCATGTTTCCAGCCAAGTAAGGCAGGCAGGACTTGTGATCTGCCTCAACTCTTTTTCGTGTTCTCTTGCATGCATTAGCAACTTACAAACCCAATTTTCATGCTGTTCCAGGCTGATTATATCTGACCAAGACTCTATTATCATAAGATAACAGATCATGCCCCACAGTGAAGCTTAGCAAAGGGGCTAACGCATCATACCTTTCCCAAAGCGCCTGTTGAAGCAGCCTCCTTAATTCTCCAGTGAACACAGCATCTAGGGATGCAGGTATCAAATCCTACTTTGTCTTGTACTGTCCCTTTACTCATGCTTGTCCTCTCCTTGTTCTTTTCCATGATACTCACACAGAAAACAGCTAGTGATAACCAAGCATTCCTAGTGACTCCAGGGAGCCAGCCTATCATATACTGAATTCCTTTGTGTCCAAAGGACAAGTGGTTAGTTAGATATCTCATCCTTTGCACTTCTGTGATATTCAAGCTTATTATGTCTGCCTCATGATACAGGTCCAGCAGTGAGAAGCTCTTCCAATGTTTATTTCAAAGTATTTCCAAATTCAAGCAACTCAGATGCTGATTTTCATAGTTACCTGTTCTGGGCCATATTAAAACACCCAAATACATGCTGAATGGTGGATTTCATTTTACTCTATATTAACGTTTAGATGTAGGGGATGTGTTTGTCAGTACTACCATTCTCTTCTTCTCTATTAGATTATTTCCAAGGGTTCTAAGTTTGAGAATCCCAGGAAGGGCTTTGTAATACAAATATGATTAGTTGCATGTCCTGGAACCTACAGTAGAGTCTATGAAACAGCTACCAAAGCATGTAATTATTAATATCTAATCATATACTAGATATATTTCATGATAAAATTTTAGATATATAGTGGGTAAACAGCTATAGATAAAAACATTTACAAAATGATAATTTTTTTTAAGTTGATGTAATTTTCTTTTTTTTTTCAACTTTTATTAGATATTTTCTTCATTTACATTTCAAGTGTTATCCAGAAAGTTCCCTGTATCCTCCCCCCTCCTGGCCCTGCTCCCCTACCTACCCGCTCCCACCCCTTGGCCCCGGCGTTCCCCTGTATTGGGGCATATAAAGTCTGCATAACCAAGGGGCCTCTCTTCCCACTGATGGCCAACTAGGCCACCCTCTTCTATATATGCAGCTAGAGACATGAGCTCAGGGGTACTAGTTATTTCATGTTATTCTTCCACCTATAGGGTTGAAGACCCCTTCAGCTCCTTAGGTACTTTCTCTAGCTCCTTCTTCCTTGGGAACACTGTGTTCCATCTAATAGCTGACCATGAGCTTCCACCTCCATGTTTGCCAGGCATTGGTATATTTTCCCCCGAAACAGCTATATCTGGGCCCTTTCAGCACCATCTTGCTGGCATATGCTATAGTGTCTATGTTTGGTGACTGATTGTGGGATGGATCCCTGGCAGCCACAGTCGTTGGGTCCATCCTTTGGATTGAGCTGCACAAATGCTCTCTTTAACTCTTTCAATGTGTGCTTTGTTCATAATTCTGGGAAGGGGTGACGTGTCCACATTTTGATCATCCTTCTTCTTGAGTATCATGTGTTTAGTAAATTGTATCTTGGGTAGTCTAGGTTTCTGGGTTAATATCCACATATCAGTGAGTACATGTTATGTGAGTTCTTTTGTGAATGGGTTACTTCACTCAGGATGATGGCCTCCAGATCCATCCATTTGCCTAGGAATTTCATNAAGGAAGTGAAAGATTTGTATGACAAAATGATAATTTTTTTAAATCTGCCTCGGAAAATCTTTGGCTCTTAATAAGCACAGATGATGGTTCCATCGTCACAAACAATCATTTGCTTCCTTTTTTTTTTGCCTGAAATATGTGGCTACTCTCTCTGGGAAGCATCTCAAATGACAGTAAAAGAATGTTGTTCTTGACAGCTTATATGAAATCACTCAGATCAGTCAACATTGATATCTGTAATTCACCTTGCCATTTTCAACCTGTGGCTTGAACTTGGTTTCTCAAAGAAGGAGCACTATGAAAAACAGTGACTGACGGTTGTCAAAACATTGAGAAAAATAGTAGCATGCTAAAATGTGCTGTTGCATCTAGTATATTTTGAGTATTTTTTATTCAAATAATATGGGACATGTATACATGGGTCGGTTTTGCCTCCGGAGTATGCCCCCATCCTGGCACATCAAGTCTCTATGGGTCTAGGTGCTTCTCCTCCCACTGAGACCAGTTAAGAAAGCTGAATTAACAAAACAGATTCTACAGACAGAAAACAGCTTTATGCCTAGCTTCTGTTCTAACTCTTTGGGACACACATAAAGAGTGGGCTGATATCTAACTACAGATGCGTAGAGGTTAGAAGGCTAGGTCCAGCTCTTTAATTGGTGGTTCAATCTCTTAGAGACCCGAAGAATCCAGGTTAGTTGACTCTGTTGGTATTCCTATAGAGTTCCTATCCCCTTCAGACAACCTCAATACTTCCCCAACTCTTCCAAAAGAGTCCCTAAGTTCCATGCAATGTTTTGCTGTGAGCCTCTGCATCTGTCTGAGTCAACTGTTGGATGGAGCTTCTCAGAGAACAGCTAGTGTAGGGTCCTTCTGTCTACAAGCATAACAGAATATCATTAATAGTGTCAAAGATTAGTGCTTGTTCATGGGGTGGGTCTCTAGTTGGACTGGTTATTTCTTGACAATTTCCTCATTCTCTGCTCCATCCCCTAACTCTGCACTTCTTGTAGGCAGAATTAACTTTGGGTTGAAAGTGTGGGTAGGTTGGAGTCCCTATCACTCCACTGGGGTTCTTGCCTGGCTACAGGACGTGACCACTGCTATGAGTCTCAGCTAAGGTTACCTTCACTGATTCTTGGGAGCTTCCCCTATACCAGGACCCTGGCATGCCCCCATCTCTTACACTAGCCAGCTGCAATTTTCCATTCAGTTTCATAGCCACCTGGCTATCTCCTCTGTCTCTCTTTACACCTGATCCCCACACCACCCCTGATTCTCAATTCCCTTCCCCATGCTTTCTCCCACCCAGTTCCCGTCCTCTTTCTGCCTCCTATGACTAGGGTGATCTGACTGATATATTTGTGACTCCATTGATAGCCAGAGTTGATTTGGCTGATCTAATTAAAAAAATTTTTTAATAAGCATTAGAATTGCACCCAAGACCTCATTCATTCTTGGCATTTATTCTTCAACTTAGAAAATGTCAAATCAGAGGATGAAATGTGTGTGATGACGCACCACGATTTATTCTTTGGATATTTTTCTGAACCGTATGTCCATGCACATACATAAAACACTTATATATCTATTTTATTCTTATTTTCATGCAAGCTGTGTTACAATTACCCAGTAACCTATTTTCACAAATCAGATCTTATATACAATGGGCTTTGATTGTATTTTTCTGTTTTCTGTTGTAGTTTTTTGTTTGTTTGTTTGTTTGTTTGTTTGTTTTTATGGAGCTCCTCTTTATCTTAAGATAACTTGAATTAGTAGCCCAGGCTAGCCTAAATATGGAGACAAATTCCTACCCCAACCTCTGCATGAGGGATTAAAAACATGTACTACCAAACTCAGCTATAACTCTTGAAAAATAGTTTGAAATGTGAAACCAAAGAAACGAACCTAAGTTAGCTTGCCTCTTTAAATGGAGTATAAGGTTCTTCAATTGCATCTACTTAGTTTTCTCATATGTAGAACTTTGAGATCTCTCTAAATGTAACATTGGGAACAAAGAATTAACAAAGACTAAATGATTACTTGGTAGAGTTCAACAGAGTACTTGATAGATCTTCCTTGATATAAGCTAATATAAACCTCAAAAATAATTGAGGATAAATAGTAATGCATCAGGGGAAATGGAAAGAGAAAGTCATTTATTTTAAGATGTATAAATTATCTCCCTGAAAGCATTCTGTGACTTGAATGCAATTCAAGGTAAATTGCATAAAAGACTTCAAAGGAACTCATTGGTGTTTTGGAAATGAAACAGAAGTGAGTACAAAGGCCAGCCTGCTCTTAAGAGTGTAGGTGACAGATCTTACCCACCCCCATGCCACCCAGTGAAAGGAATCATGTTCAACACTAAGCAGAGCAGAAATCATTCGCACCATGTTAACTTAATTTGCACAACCTCTGCTGAAACCCTAGGAAGTCCTTCTATTGGAGAAAAGCTTAAATTATATGTAGTGTGTTATCTGTACAATGAATTTGAGTTATTAAAAGTGCTAACTAATCTGATCAACCGCCTGTGGTTAGGGAAATTGCGAAATTCATTATAATATTTTCCAACAGAAAAATTTCAAGCAATTCAACCAAATGAATCTATTTCAATTCTCAAGCTTTTATTGAGTACCTACTTTTACTCCTTCTAAAACATGCTGAATGCATAGCTGAGTGAGATGCAATCTTTACAGTTTTCCCACCTTCAGGGAATTTCCATCTTGTACAGGGACTTTAAATAGGGCACAAGATACCTATGCCAGTAGGCATAACAGAGAAAGGACCATTATCTAAGGAAATATAGTTTCTTCAGAAAGAAGACCTTAGTCTTATATGTCAATGGGTTCTGTCTACTAAGTGTGAGGTCTAATTTATGTGTTGAATAAATTAGAAAACCAAAGTAATTTAAAATAGGTCAAAGTTGGATACAACATTAAAAAAATATAAAATGCCTTAGTTATAGCTAAGAAAGTACAGAAAGTATGTTGAGTTGACTGTCAGAAGCATGATTTTTAGTTACAGTTCTTGGGGGAAAGAGTATTTAAGCAATAGAATTCACCATGAGTGAATTCTTAAATAAGGGGGAGAACAGAACTAATTTCATTGGGGAATAGGGAACATTTCTGCCTGATAACGTTTGACATCAGCTAGAAAGGGCACTGTGGATAGCTGACTTGGTAAAATGCTTTCCTAATATGGCCTGGCCTTGGATTACCAGCATTCAATAAAGGAGGCATGGTGATACACTCATGTAATTTCAGTACATGGTGGGTGAGGCAGGAGGATCAAAAATTAACTAAATAGAGGTTTATAACAGGTCTGATGCACATCTGAATTCATAGAGACTCTGGCAGCATTAACAGAGGTCACACAGGTCCAAAGCAATAGGGTCCCCAGTGCTAAGAGGGGCAAATGGGCAAAAGTGTCCCTCCCTAGCCAAAAAGTTATCTCTCAGTGATAGTCACCTAAAGAAAAAATTCCTTTTCTTCAGTTTAGTCTTGCTGGGTGTATAAACCAACCACACTAAATGGCAGACCTCATGGCCAGCAGGAGATGGCTAACACAAAACAAACTCAATGGGGTTTTTTGGAAATATTTTTTGTATCCTATTGCTTTGCTTGAAAGGTTTTTATTTTTTTAAATCTTGGTCTTTTACTTGTATATGATCATTTTTGATATTGTGTTTTTATAGGTTTGGGGTCTGTGTATGTGTATACATGCACATGCATGGACACATGCACATTTTATATGCTTTCTCTTTGTAGTGTTATTTTATTTTTGCCTGATTGCTTTCTAAACAAATAATGAAGGCACGGAGTGTAATAGGTGGGAGATGATGATGAGGATCTGGGTGAGATGAGGGAGCAGAATCCATGATAACAATATATTGTATTAAAGTCTTTATTTTCAATTTTAAAAAAGGAAGAGACTGGAACTATCTCAAGCAATAAAATAACCAAATTAAAATGAATTGCTAGAAAAATAAAGTGTCTTTATATTATGATTTTGATATTGTGTTTGTATAGATTTGTGGTATATGTATGTGTGTGTGTGTGTATTCCAACTTTTCTAAGTCCCAGTTTGCACACCTTTTTCTTTTTCTCTTAAAAACTGATATAGTGTGTTTATCAAATTACATGTCAATTATAGGTTAACTCCAACCAGATGATAGAGTTAACAGATGTAATATCATCTGCAATAAAATATCAACAACTTATAGGTTAACTCCAACCAGATGATAGAGTTAACAGATGTAATATCATCTGCAATAAAATATCAACAACTGCCATCCCTCACTAAATTATCAGTGGCCCGGGTCTACAAAATGTAAATTAATCAAGAAGTCTCCAAGAATTCCATGTATAGAAGAATGATTTTAAATAATTTTCTATTACTGTGGATAATAGGTAGTGATTAATTTGCAAATAACTCTATAACCTTATTACACGTTATTTTAAAAAGTAATTCTTAAGATAAAATAAGAATATGATGATATATAAATAAAATTATAGCAAGAATAAACACATACTACCTAGAAACAGGAATACATGTATGATTTCACATCTTCCTAATATCTCCACTTCTCACATGTGCACCCCAACATTCACCTCCTGACAAGTCACTGAAACCATCAGCATCATCTACATATTTATCATTCCCTCTCCTTATAAAATTATTTTCAGCCCATCTGGTGATTGGAGTTGATCTGGTCATTTCCTTTTCATGCAGCACATTTATTACTAATGCTTCTGTGAGGTATTTATGTTCCTATTTATTGATAGTCCTAAGACTCTTAAATAAAAAGATTTTCCCCTAAGTAACTCGAAGTTAACTCTATCTCCATCTCTCCTCTAATTTAATCAATGGTTTCCACATGAATTATACAGTTCATTCATCACCAACGAAGTGCACACTGAAATGCTTGTTTTGAATTTATTCTGAACATATTGCATCGCAAGTTCCATATTTAAGCATTGGGGATGTTTTATAATATGTAAGAATTTCACAAATGTAATGTCTTACTATCAAGGATCACTTTTTTCAGTTGGTGTTTGAGAATTGCCCTATATACAGTCTAAGGCATAAAAAAAATTTACAAATAGCAAAAGTTTGATGGTCTTTCTTAACATGATGTTAGTGTTCCTTCCTAGAAAAGATATAAAGTATATTTAAAGTCTCAGAGGGACTCATGAAAGAGATGTAGATAAAAAGCAGGACAGCTGGACAGGAAATTAGAAACTGTGTACTCAGAACTGAAGACTAAAATAATAGAATGGGGCTATCTTCTAAGCCAACAAAGGGAGGAAAAGATGACTTTCTCATTCAAATATTACATCCCTAAAAAACTCCATTCTTGACTTTGTTGAAGTACTACAGGAAAAGCCATGACAGGTTAGTAAAAATGTCTACTTTTCTTAGCTACAACAATTCTCTCCTCAAATGAAATTGATGAACAGAGATCACGTTTAGCATAGATATGACAAAGTGGGATATTTATTGATATAAATAGATAACACCTTATGTTGTTTGCAAATGTGCTTGCCAAAAGTATTTTGAGAACATTTTGAATTGTTTATTATTTTGTTATTCATGTCATTTTTGTATTACGGACTCAAAATTATTAAAAAGCTAAAACATGCAATTTTGTTCTTGCAAGATTTCAGTGTATGTGGAAAAAAAAAGGGCGGGGGAGTCTTTCTTCCTGTGCTTTCCATTTAGGAAAAACTATCTTGGTTAGAGTGCTGAGACTTATTTGGAATCATTCTCTGACTGTAAGTCAAAGGCTACATCTTTTTTAAAAAAACAGTAAGACTACAGAACATCAAGGTACTCTTTCACAGGGAATTCCTAACCTTATGCATACATATTACCTCAGGCTAGTCTCAAACTCAATGCAAAGTTCCGGCTAATCTTGACATTTTAGGTACTCCTTCCTCTACCTCATAACTGTTTGGTTTACAGATTGTAGCCTTCTATGCCTGCCTCAGAACATCCCAGGGCACCTTCGTCCCTAAATTCCTCCTCTTTTTTTCGTTTTTCTTTGTCCTGTTAGTATCTCTTTTCTCAATCCTGATGTTGGCAAGATTCCAGTCCCTTTAAGTTTGAATTGATCTTAGTGGTTAAACTGTTCTTTCAATAAACATATCAGCAACTTGAACTTTCTCCAAGGACAATAAACTATCTCTAGGGAAGACAAGACTTAACAATAAACATTAAAGCAATGGAAAAATAAATTACGGTGGAGACAAGATAAACTTAGATGGCTGTGTTGAAATAAATCTGTGAGTTCATCAAAATGTTAAATACAGACTTACAGTATGACACAACAGTTTCAACAGGAACATATTCAAGAGAGAAATAACTTGCATTCATATAAACTGTATATATTAAGGCAATATTAATAATAGTATATAAATAGGCAGAGGCAAATCAAATAATAAAATCTGATGAAAGAATAGATAAAACATTGTACTTCCACATGAGAAAATATAATTTGTCTATAATTATGGATTAAATGCTGAATGAACATGCTACAGCTGGGATAAAAATCATAAATCATGGTCCAAGAGGAAGCTATTATGACAGGATGTGATTTGATTTACAAGAAGTGCCCATGTTTCAGTATAGTTTCTGATACAGGATCTATGATTCATTAATTTACAAAGTATTGCAATATACTTTGGTTCATGGGTTTAGCGGTTTAAAAGTCAAAGAACAGAGGAGACATGGCTGTTTTGTCACAGCTGAAGTTGTCCTGTGGTTTCTACTTATTGCTTAAAGCAGGAGAGCAAGCAGATGCATAGAAAGAAGAAAATCATCACAAGTATCATAACATTATAACAAGTCCACTGCAGTAAATGTGTTAAAAGATCCATGGGAAAACATCTTTAAAATAAAATGTAACTCATTTCAACTGTATACCCCATGTATGTCCCTATTGGGGTACTGTTTCTGTATTTGTGGTGTACATGTGTGTTCCTGTGTGATGATGAAAAGCATGTGGGTATGTCAGCATGTGTATTTGTGTCTGTAGTGCCTCCAGCCTGATATATGATGTTTTCCTGGGTTGCTTTCTAACTTATTTATTTAATCATGGACTCTCTATTGAAAAAGCATGTCCTTTGGCTAGTGCATTAACACAGCTTGCCTGGGATCCTCTCTCTCTCTCCATCTTCTAAGGAAGCTGGAAACACATACTTGGCTTTTACTCATCTGATTTAATTGCTGTTTTGGAGACTTCTTGTTGAATAAGCTCATCATTTCTAGTTCTTTCTTAACTCTGGCTAGCTGGTTCAACTGAGCTGTTCTTGCTCAAATTCCTCTTTGTGCTGACTGATTCAGTCAGGCTTTTCTCAGCTTCTCACTGAAGTGCTCTGCTTGACCTCAACTAACTCTGGAAATCTGTTCTAATCTTCTGGCTCTTTCTAATTCTCTGACTTCAACTCCCATTGCTGAACTCCACTGAACTGCATGAACTCACAAATGGACTCAACTCCACTGCACTACACTGACTGTACTGACCCCCATCTAACGAACTCTCTCCCCCTGCACTGCTCTTAAGTAGTGTTTCTTTCCTGTCTGTTCACGTGAAAGTTGGGCATAACCTATCTCTGATTCATTCTGTTAAATCTTTCTGATTCATTCTTTTGTCTGCCCCTCAATTATATGTCACTTTCAACATGGCTGCTTCTGTCTATAAACTAATTTTGCCTTAAAAGTGTGTAATAAGGGCATGCCTGTATTCTATCCAGATCATATTGTAATCCAGGGCACATGTGCAGCCATGTTGCTGAATTTAAATTTTTCTTTAGTATCCAAACTCTGATGCTCATTTGTGCATGGCAAGCATTCTACTCAATGAGCTATCTCTTCAATCATTTTGCTCCCTTCCATATGTTTTGGAGGAAAATTGGTGAACAAGTGGGTAGATAAAATTATATAATTGTACATACACATACATTCACATACACATGGTATATTATGGTATCGAATAAAGAATATTATGTTTTATATATATATATATATATATATATATATATATATATATATATATATATATATTCCATAATATTCATTAGCCATAAAACAGAAGGAAATAGTGAAATGGGCAAATTCAGAACACATTGTGCTATATGATGTAAGTCAGACCCAGGGAGACCGATACTAAAAGAACTCACATCCATCCTAGTAAAATATTCAAAGTTAAGGCTTCCAGAACCTGGAAGTTGGTGTAACAGGAATATTTTGGTCAATTGTGGATAAATTCTGGAGACATGACATACAGCACAACAGCTGTAGCCAACAGAACTGGTTTCATACTTTTAGTTTCCTGAGAAGATAGACCATAAGTATTCTCACCAGACAAACAAAATCAGTGTGCTTTGAAAACAGAAAATAAGTAAGTACATAATATTTACACTGTCCTACATGCACTTCAGTGGAAAAGTGAATGACTTACTTAATAATGAGATCTAGGGTCAAATTTACAAATAGTGTTTCTAAGTTTTTATCTACACTGTGGAAAATTAAGTACTTTTCTATAAAAATAAATAATAAATACATTTTCATCCCCCCAGGCATGTCTTAATTTAGTGGTTCCCATAGTTTTCCTCAAGCAACTTCATTTTTGGCTCATAGAGCAGCACGCCAATAGAATCATCATTTCTCAAGGCATAGAATACTATGTAGAATTAGGAGAGCTGAATTTGAGTTACCCAGAAACAAAAACAAAAACAAAAACAAAAACTGGTGCACAGCTTGGGTCTACATTTTTAGGACCCTGTGAATCTGATCAGTTATTTTACCTAAGACTCATTGTCTGGGACAGAACTACATATTCCATACCATCTTTCACCTTTCTCCTTGGGTATAATTCTCAACTTATTTGTAGCTTCAATGTTAACATTTAATGCTCAGTTTTCATCGATCTGACTTACAATTGGAAGTTTTGGAAAAAAAAAAAACTAATTTGAGTAAGGATTTCTGGAAAGCTTCTAGATAGAGGTCAAATTATCTGGCATTCAATTGTAGCCTTTCGTTTCCATACTTTCTGTTTATTTCTTATTACATAGAAGCAATACTTGGAGAAACCATGTTATTAGGCACAAGAAAGCATATCACATATTAAACACATAAAGGGAAAGATAAAAGACTATTGTAAGACATCACATTAAAAATGTACTGCCTCAAGGCAATTAGCCTATAAGCAAAATTTCATTGGCTTAAACCCGTGTTTCCTTTTCCTGAAAAGGAAAATATATAGATAATATCTAAAGATGTTATCTGAACATCTTAGAGTTATTATTGCTATGATAAACAACATGGCCAAAAGCACACTGTGGAAGATTGACTTATGTTCCTTACTCTTCCATATTACTGTTCATCACTGAATGAAGTCAAAGCAGAAACTCACACATAGCGGGAATCTGGAGGCAGGAACTGAAGCAAAAGCCATGGACAAATGCTTTTTACTGACTTGGCCCACAAATCTGGCTCAATTTGCTTTTTTGTAGCACCCAGAACCATCAACCAGGAGTCACAAAACCCACATTGAACTGGGTCATTACAATCTCTAAGATTCTTGGTTTATATACTGTGAGTTCCAAGTTTGTGTCTTTATGAGATTCATGAGGAAGCCAAAGAATTAGCATATGTCTGTTCCTTATGCCTGTCCTTGAGCTCTTTTCCTTATATTTGTTTTGTCCTGCTCTGATATGTTCATTTTGTTTTGTTTTATTTTACTATTATCCCCTAGATTCCTATTTATTTTCTAATAGAGGCAGAAAGGGGGTGGATCCAGAAGGGAGGGAAGGTGGGTAGAATCTGGTAGGAGTAGATGGAGGAGCAATTGTAATCTAAATATATTGTATTAGAAAGTCTATTTACAGTATAAGCATAGAAAACAATGCCCCACAGATCTGACTACAGCCCATTCTCTGGAAGCATTTTTTTCAATTGATATTTCCTCTTCTCAGATGACTTTCTCTTCTTCAATGTTGACATAACACTAGCCAGAATGCTGATGATATTACTTGCATCAGTTCATGCGGAGCCCTTTCATAGTCCCTCCTTTTCTTTCCTGCTTTTTTTCTCCATTCACCCACAACCTTGAACAGTTCAGGGACAAGAAAGATTTGCTAGTAGTTTTAATGGCAGAGATCCTCTCGCACACATTATCGAACACACAACTAGAAGGCTGATATCTAAAGTAACAAATGATTAGAGGAGACATGTATTGCTGAACTTAAATATAAGGAAATACACATTCATAACTCAAAAGCATTATAGAATTTTTTTCTTTCCTGTTGCACCATTTTCAGAGCATGGGCTTCTATTTTCTATACTTAACCTTAGGGCCGTTTCCATTTCCCCATGGTCTTAAAGAAGTCAATAGGTAATTGATAAATCTTCTGTCACCATGGCCAATTAATAGAAGTTACACAGCACTAGTTACATCAATTTTCTGTGTCTCAGAATAAAAAAAAAATTGATTTCACAAACTTACTGGTGCATATTGATTCAACACCTATCTATCCCTAGGCCATTTCTCTTAACACTTTTGTGCAATCATTGAGAAAAGTCTTAGGAATGTCGAATAAAATCTACTTCTGTGGAGTTTTTATCTGTTACAGTTCTATGTAAGTACCTGTGGCATCTGTAATGCACTTGTATGCTGGAGGTAATGGATATTCTTCCTTTAACAGTGTTTCATCTCTGGGAAAGAAGAATATATCAAACTTATTCATTTTAGTGTGAAATCTCAGGTGAGAATGTTGAAAGGTATCAGAAGCATGTTTGACTTTTTTTAATAAATGGAATTTATATGTAGAAAAATTCCCTCTTGGGTTTTAGTATCTAGTTTGTGATAAAATAATACAAATACATCTTCTACCTTGTACTTGGGTTTAGTGCTTCATCATCTTTCTAGAGAGATCTGAGTTAGTAAAGAACAGAATTCATCTAAAAGGAAAGTATCTGATTTTATTAATAAATAAGAGCAAATCTAAGCAATTCTTTATTCAAATAATCTTTGCCAACAAGAAAGAATGAAGTGTAAGTTGTTCAAGGTATATTCTGGGACTTGGGAATGACATAATAATTAAGTCAAACCTCAGCCCTGAAAACTGATAGTCAAAGAAGCACAGAAGAACAAAGGAAGAAGACGGCAAAGAGCAAAATTTTCAAGTACCATTGAATCTCTGCAGAATATTCTAACAATAGACAACTTAGACAGTACTAAGAGACAATATTGGCTCTCAGGATAGGGTACTCCAGATGTCTCTCCAAACTAGATGAAAATTAAGTTGGTGTTTGAATGATAAGCAGATAGCTGTGTGATGACTGCATAAGAAATAGCACAGAAAGAAGTGATGGCTTGTGCCAAGGCCTTAAAAATCAACCAGCCAATATTTTGTTATAGGACCCTGAGCAGCATAAGACACTCAATTCTGTTGATCAAAACAGGAACTAGTACAATAGAGGCAGAGCAAGTGATAATACACATCACTGTGGACATCAGCCTAACATTCAGCAGCAATATTGCTTTCACTTTGGAAGTTAATCAACAAATAGGTTTCCAGTAGTAGAAAGCCTGCCATTTTCCAACACCTTCAACACCCTGCTCCTGAGAAGAGCACTCTAGAAGATGAAAGGTATGATGGCTCTTCTTGGCCATCAACTTGATTACATCTGGATTAACTTAAACTCCAATGACTGAGCACACCTGGGAGGGATTTTTCTCAATTAAATAATTTGAAGTGGGGAGGGCCTCTTCTAATCCAGATATTTGAGGAAGGTAAGCCTTTAATCCAGGTCTTTTGAGATGGAAAACCCACCTCAAATCCGGGCCAGTCCTTCTGCTGGCTTCCTATATAATGGAGTTGGAAGGGAAAAAGTGTGCTCTCTCTCTTGTTGGATGCTTTCTCTCGCCTTCATTTGCAAGTCTAATCTTTCACTGTCAGGACAGCCTACCTCTTTGGTATTCCAATGTATACTGAAGACCAGCTGAGACATCTAGCCCCGTGGACTGTACAAGTACTGGTATTTTGGATTGTTCACTCATAGACAGCCATTGTTAGATTATCTGGACCACAGCCTGTAAGTCATTTTAATAAGTCCCCTTTCTACATATATAGAGAAGGACTCATTCTATAACTTCTGTTATGCTAGAGAACCGTAACTAATAGCAAAGAGCAAGCTTTCAACCATTACCCTCATAGTCAATGGCAAACACTCATTCTATGTATTTTTTTCATTTCAGAACAACCACATTTATAGAGTGGGATTTATTCTCTAATTAAAACTTATTGCTTTATTCTAAGATGTTATTCATGAAGATGGAAAATTATTTTGTTTCAGCAATTTCAGTTTTATGCTTTATAATTAATAACACAGTTGCTCTGCATTTTTTTAAAGCTTTGATGCATTACAAGAGTCCTGACAGTTGGAAGAGTCTGCAAAATGCATTGCTTAATACCTTATTAGGGAACTAAGCTTGTTTCCATGACAGTTCTACTTGCTACATTACAATAAGACAGTAAGTTACTTTGACAAGAAAACAGGAGAAGGAAGTGCATACTTATAAATATAAATAAGAGCCCAGACAAAAGAGAATTTTAAATTATTTCATAACTTAGGCAATGATTGAGAATCCTGATCATCATAAGCATAAAACACACACTCAGAGGCTATATTCCCCTTCCTTTGATATCTTTATGAACATATTCAAGACTTTGATATAGTCTTTGCCAGCCAATATTGTCAACGTTGTTGATGCTTATGAAAATCTGACTCATTTCCATTTTTAGCATTTACATATCTTTATAATGCAATGTCCCATAATTTTGCACAACTTAAATATTGTTAAGAGTTTTCCAGAACTTGTTTCTTTCAGCAAAAATAATGGAATAAGCATATTTTATAGTTACACATAACATTCTAGAATAAAAGATTCATAAAATTGATTGTAGTGTATGATTATCTCATTTAGCATGAAGTCTAAAAACATAAGGAGAGTAAGTACAGCACAATCTCTCTCACAATAGATACACAATAGAGGCACAATAGATACTCCTTTAGGGGAAATAGCTGTAATGCTGGAAAATAAGTAGAGAATTTGCACAAGAGAACTAAAACCTCCTTCATCTTGACTAATTTTCATAGTGTTAAAATTAACCAGTTTGGTTTATGAGGGTTCCTGAGTAACATTATTTTATCATATACACTTGAAAATATTAACTTATATTTCTCCTCCTTGCTCAAAAAGAAAGAGATGAAAAAGGACGGCAAAGAAGAAGGAAAGAATGGAAACATAAGGAGACTAAAAAATTGTAGAAGAAAATTCTGAAAGGGAAAAATAGATAAGGGATGTATGAAAGAGAGTAGTGAAGAGAGTAGGAAGGGGAGATAAGAGCAAGGAGGGGCTTGAACAGAGTTTAGAACTCATTAATCTATGACCCATCTATTCCACTCTGGGCTATATGCCCAAAAGACTCTACATCCTTCTGCAAAGGTATTGTTTAACCCATATACATTGCCATACTAGATAAGAATGGGTACCATTCTACATGTCTATTCACTAACTTACTTATGAATGGATAATGAGCTTGAGGATATATATATATATATATATATATATATATATATATATATATATGTGTGTGTGTGTGTGTGTGTGTGTGTGTGTGTGTGTGTGTGTGTGTACATATATATTTAATCTGTAAAAATTAAATGAAATTAAAAATTTTCCAAGTAAATGGGTGGAATTGTTATTAACACACACACATGCAAATATTAAATAAGATTACTTCATCCAGAAAAACAAATATTACATGGTCTCCTTTATATAGAATCTTACCTTGATAGCTCAATGGAATAGAATTGAAGATCCAGAAATGAACCCACACACTTATAGTCACTTGATCTTTGAAAAAGGAGCTAAAGCCATTCAGTGGAAAAAAGAGAGCATTTTCAACAAATGGTGCTGGCTCAACTGGCAGTTATCATGTAGGAGAATTCAAATTCTTATCTCCTTGTACAAAGCTCAAGTCTAAATGGATCAAGGAACTGCACATAAAACCAGAGACACTGAAACTTATAGAAAGTGGAGAAGAGCCTCAAAGATAGGGGTGCAGGGATAAATTTCCTGAGCAGAACACCAATGGTTTCTGCTATAAGATGAAGAATCAGAAAATGGGACCTCATAAAATTGCAAAGCTTCTAGTAGGCAAAGGACACTGTCAATAAGACAAAATTGCGATCAACAGATTGGGAAAAGATCTTTACCATACCTAAACCGAATAGGGGGCTCATATCATATATATATATATATATATATATATATATATATATATATATAAAATCAAGAGGTTGGACTCCAGAAAAATCAAATAAATCTATTAAAAAATGTGGTACAGAGTTAAACAAAGAATTTTCAAGTAAGGAATACTGAATGGCTGAGAAGCACCTAAAAAATGTTCAACATCCTTAATCACCAGGGAAATGCAATCAATAAAACCCTGAGATTCCATCTCAAAACAGTCAGAATGCCTAAGATCAAAAACTCAGGTGACAGATGATGCTAGCAAGAATATTGAAAAAGAGGAGCCCTCCTCCATGGCTGGTGGGATTGCAAATTCATACAACCACTCTGGAAATCACTTTGGACATTCCTCAGGAAATTGAACATAGTACTACCAGAAGATTCATCAATACCACTCCTGGGCATATAGACAGAAGATGCATCAACTTGCAATAAGAACACATGTTCCACTATGTTCATAGCAGCCTTATTTATTTATTTTTATTTATTTCCAATTTTTTATTAGATATTTTCTTAATTTACATTTCAAATGCTATTCCGAAAGTCCCCTCCCCCCTCTCCCCTCCCTGCTCCCCTGTCCACCCACTCCCACTTCTTGGCCCTGGCATTTCCCTGTATTGGGGCATATAAAGATTGCAGTACCAAGGGGCTTCTCTTCCCAATGATGGCCGATTAGGCCATCTTCTGCTACATATGGAGCTAGAGATGTGAGCTCTGGGGGTTCTGGTTAGTTCATATTGTTGATCCTCTTCTAGGGTTGCAGACCCCTTCAGCTCCTGGGGTTTTATCTCTAGCTTCTCCATCGTGGGCCCTGTGTTCCATCTTATAGATGATTATGAGCATCTACTTCTGTACGAGACAGCTATATCAGGGTCCCTTAAGTAGGCAGTAGCTGTCCTATGCCATAGTGTCTGAGTTTAATGACTGATTATGGCATGGATCCCCCCTGGTGGGGTAGTATCTGTATGGTCCATCCTTTCATCTTAGCTCTAAACTTTGTCTCTGTAACTCCTTTCATGGGTATTTTGTTTCCTATTCACAGGAGGAATGAAGTATCCACACGCTGGTCTTCCTTCTTGATTTTCTTGTGTTTTGCAAATTGTATCTTGGATATTCTAAGTTTCTGGGCTAATATCCATATATCACTGAGTGCATATCCAATGACTTCTTTTGTGATTGGGTTACCTCACTAAGGATTATATCCTCCACATACATCCATTTGCCTAAGAATTTCATAAATTCATTTTTTTAATAGCAGAATAGTACTCCATTGTGTAGATGTACCACATTTTCTGTATCCATTCCTCTGTTGAGGGACATCTGGGTTCTTTCTAGCTTCTGGCTATTATAAGTAAGGCTGCTATGAACATAGTAGAACATGTGTCCTTTTTACCAGTTGGAACATCTTCTGGGTATATGCCCAGGAGAGGTATTGCTGGATCCTCTGGTAGTACTATGTCCAATTTTCTAAGATAATGCCAGACTGACTTCCAGAGTGATTGTACAAGCTTGCAATCCCACCAGCAATGGAAGAGTGTTCTTCTTTCTCCACATTCTTGCCAGCATCTGCTCTCCCCTGAATTTTTGAACTTAGCTATTCTGACTGGTGTGAGGTGGAATCTCAGTGTTGTTTTAATTTGCATTTCCCTGATGATTAAGGATGTTGAAAATTTTTTCAGGTGTTTCTCAGCCATTTGGAATTCCTCAGTTGAGAATTCTTTGTTTAGCTCTATACCCCATTTTTAATGGGGTTATTCGTTTTTCTGGACTCCAGCTTCTTTAGCTCTTTGTAGATGTTGGATATTAATCCCCTATCAGAATTAGGATTGGTAAAAATCCTTTCCCAATCTGTTGGTGGCCTTTTTTGCCTTGCTGACTGTGTCTTTTGTCTTACAGAAGCTTTGCAATTTCATAAAGTCCCATTTGTCAATTCTTGATCTGACCACACAATCCATTGCTGTTCTGTTTAGGAATCTTTCCCCTGTGCCCATATCTACAAAGAACTCCTAAACCTGATAAACAGCTTCAGTGCAGTAGCTGGTTATAAAATTAACTCAAACAAATCAATGGCCTTTCTCTACACAAAGGATAATAGGGCTGAGAAAGAAATTAGGGAAACAACACCCTTCACAATAGTCACAAATACTATAAAATACCTTGGTGTGACTCTAACTAAGGAAGTGAAAGACCTATATGACAAGAACTTCAAGTCTCTGAAGAACGAAATTGAAGAAGATCTCAGAAGATGGAAAGCTCTCCCGTGCTCATGGATTGGCAGGATTAATATAGTCAAAATGGCTATCCTGCCAAAAACAATCTACAGATTCAATGCAATCCCCATCAAAATCTGAACTCAGTTCTTCACTGAGATAGAAAGGGCAGTTTGCAAATTCATCTGAAATAATAAAAAACCTAGGATAGCAAAAACTATTCTCAACAATAAAAGAACCTCTGGGGGAATCACCATGCCTGACATTAAGCTGTACTACAGAGCAATTGTGATTAAAAGTGCATGGTACTGGTACAGCAACAGACAGATCAATGGAATAGAATTGAAGACCCAGAATTGAACCCACACACCTATGGTCACTTGATCTTTGACAACAGAGCTAAAACCATCCAGTGGAAAAAGGACAGCATTTTCAACAAATGGTGCTGGCACAACTGGCAGTTATCATGTAGAAGAATGTGAATTGACCCATTCCTATCCCCTTGTACAAAGCTTAAGTCTAAGTGGATCAAAGACCTCCACATAAAACCAGAGACACTGAAATTTATAGAGGGGAAAGTTGGGAAAAACCTCGAAGATATGGGCACAGGGGAAAGAAGCCTTATTTATAATAGCCAGGAGCTGGAAAGAATCCAGATGTTCCTCAACAAAGGAGTGGATACAGAAAATGTGGTACATTTACACAGTGGAGTACTACACAGCTACTAAAAACAATTAATTTATAAAATTCTTAGACAAATGGATGTATCTGGAGGATATCATCTTGAGTGAAGTAACGCAATCACAAAAGAACACACATGATATGCACTCACTGATAAGTGGATATTAGCCCAAAAGCTCAGAGTACCCAAGATCCAGTTTGCAAAATACATGAAACTCAAGAAGAAGGAAGATCAAACTGCAGATACTTTGATCCTTCTTAGAAGGGGGAACAAAATAAGCATGGAAGAAGTTACAGAGTCAAAGTTCAGAGCAGAGACTGAAGGAACGACCATACACAGACTGCTCCACCAGGGGACCCATCCCATAAACAACCACCAAACCCAGACACTATTGCAGATGCCAATAATATTTTGCTGACAGGAACCTAATATAGCTGTCTCCTGAAAGGCTCTGCCAGTGCCTGGCAAATACAGATGCGGAAGCTCACAGTCATCCATTGAACAGTGCACACAGTCCTCAATGGAGGAGCGAGAGAAAGTACCCAAGGAGCTGAAGGGGTTTGCAGCCCTATAGGAGGAACATCAACACGAATTAACCAGTACCCCAGAGCTCCCTGGGACTAAACCACCAATCAAAGAAAACATATGGTGACACTCATGTCTCTAGCTGTATATGTAGCAGAGGATGGCCTAGTTGGTCATCAATGGGAGGATAGTCCCTAGGTCCTGTAAAGTTTCTATGTCCCAGTATGCCAGGGCCACAAAACTGGAGTGGGTGAGTTGGGGAGCAGGGGGAGGTGGGAAGGAGTAGGGGATTTTCAGAAGAGAAACTAGGAAAAGGGATAACATTTGAAATGTAAATGAAGAAGAAGAAGAAGAAGAAGAAGAAGAAGAAGAAGAAGAAGAAGAAGAAGAAGAAGAGGAGGAGGAGGAGAAGAAGGAGGAGGAGGAGGAGGAGGAGGAAGAGGAAGAACAAGAAGAACAACAACAAGAAGAACAAGAAGAAGAAGAACAAGAACAAGAAGAACAACAAGAAGAACAACAAGAAGAAGAGCATTGCTTCTCTGATTTTGGCTAAGATCAAGAGAACAAGAAGAAGGAGGAGGAGGACTAGAATAGGAAGAGGAATAGGAAGAGGAAGAAGAAAGAAGAAGGAGAAGGAGGAGAACAACAACAACAAAAACAACAACAACAACAAGATGGAGGATGTGGGGATAGTACAACATAGGTAATATAAAAGTAGATAGGGAAAGAATCTTTACCAATCCTAAATCAGATAGGGGACTAATATCCAATATATATAAAAACCTCAAGAAGATAGACTCCAGAAAACCAAATAAGTCCATGAAAAAATGAGGCAAAGAGCTAAACAAAGAATTCTCAACTGAGGAATATCGAATGGCTGAGAAGCACCTGAAAAAATGCTCAACATCCTAATCATCAGGGAAATGCAAATCAAAACAACCCTGAGATTCTGCCTCACACCAGTCAGAAGGGCTAAGATAAAAAATTCAGGTGACAGCAGATGCTGGCGAGAATGTGGAGAAAGAGGAACATTCCTCCATTGTTAATGGGATTGCAAGCTTGTACAACCACTCTGGAAATCAGTCTGATGGTTCCTCAGAAAATTGGACATAGTACTACCAGAGGATCCTGCAATACCTCTCCTGGGCATATATCTAGAAGATGTTCCAACTGGTAATAAGAACACTTGCTCTACTATGTTCATAGCAGCCCTATTTATAATAGGCAGAAGCTGGAAAGAACCCAGATGTCCCTCAACAGAGAAATGGATACAGAAAATGTGGTAACATTTACACAATGTAGTACTACTCAGCTATTAAAAACAATGAATTTATGAAATTCCTAGGCAAATGGATGGATCTGGAGGGTATCATCCTGAGTGAAGTAACATAATCACAAAAGAACTCACAATGCACTCACTGATAAGTGGATATTAGCCTAGAAACTTAGAATACCCAAGATACAATTTGTGAAACACATGAAACTGAAGAAGGATGACCAAAGTGTGGATACTTTGCCCCTTCTTAGAATTGGGAACAAAATGCCTATGGAAGGAGTTACAGAGACAAAGTTTGAATGCACCATCCAGAGACTGCCCCACCTGGGGATCCATCCCATAACCAGCCACCAAATGCAGACACTATTGCATATGCCAGCAAGATTTTGCTGAAAGGACCCTGATATGGCTGTCTCTTGTAAGGCTATGCCAGTGCCTGGCAAACACAGAAATGTATGCTCACAGTCAGCTATTGGATGGAACACAGGGTCCCCAATGGAGAAGCTAGAGAAAGTGCCCAAGGAGCTGAAGGGGTCTTCAACCCTATAGGTGGAACAATAATACCAACTAACCAGTACCCCCAGAGCTCATGTCTCTAGCTTCATATGTAGCACAAGATGGCCTAGTCGGCCATCATTGGAAAGAGAGGCCCCTTGGTCTTGCAAACTGTATATGCCCCAGTACAGGAGAACGCCAGGGCCAAGAATTGAGAGTGGGTGGGTAGGGGAGAAGGGTGGGGGGAGGGTAAAGGGGGAGGGTATAGAGTTATAGGGTATAGGATAGCATTTGAAATGTAAATGAAGAAAATACCTAATAAAAAATTGGAAAAAGTTAAAAAAATAGAGAGGGGAAACACTGGGGGTGAAACACAAAAAAACCTTGAGGGAGTAGGGGAGATGACATGTGAGAGAGTTGGGGAGATGAGGTGTGAGAGGGAGCAATAACCAAAGTGAGGGAGACACAAAAAAGCCAAACATAAACTTACTGGCCTATAACCAAAATTTGAAATATAATTTATAATTAAAAAGTAGTTTAAAGGGAGATGCCTTGTCTGGCTCAAAAACGTTACTCCTAGGAGCTGTGAATTATTTAACAAGACCCTCAACCTGGCCATGGAATACATCCTCTTGAACTGTACCGAGAAGATCCAGAAAATAAACCCCACAAAGAGTATGTGTTCTTATTATTGTTATTCATTGTCTTAGACTTTCTATTGCTGTAAGGAGACACTATGACCATGACAACTCTTATAAAGAAAAACATTTTACTGGGGGCTAGGTTACAATTCAATTTAGTCCAAAATCATAGCGGCTGGAAGCATGGCAGAATACAGAAAGACATGATGGTAGAGAGGGCTGAGAGTTCAACATCCGGATCCTGGTTTGAGCTTCTGCAACCTCAAAGCCCACCCCTTTCTTCCAACAAGGCCACACTCCAGTTGGCCACACTTTCAATAATGCCACTTCTTATGAGTCGGGGTGGGGGCATTTTCATTTAACTTCATCACAGTCATCCATTGTAACTTGATGATAAGACCATACTGCTGGAGACACTGCAAACCTTTGATACATGATGGAGAAAAAAAATAAGACAGACCTGCAGTGGAAGCTTCCTCTCTATGGGCTAGCTTTCACAGTCCCAGAATGTTCTCTGTTATTCAGGCTAAGGGGAGGAGTAAGAGATAAAAAGCGGTAGTAACTTGTCTAGCAATGAATTCTAGAATCCAAAGATTAACCTGCCAAGCATGATGCTAGCTTAGTTAATAGTGTCATTAATACTATGGGTTTAAAACCTGCTCCATGGGGAGGAATTTATGCCTATTTTATAGCCTGGTATATTGAGCGATGATCAGTGAGTAGATTGAATATTGTTGTTCTTGAATACAAGCTTCCTTCTGAATCTGTGTACACATAGATATACAGTATTTTCAGTCTTAATAGAGAAACTGTCCTGTCTAGAGATTGGTGGTGAATGAAGAAATTTCTGGCTGTATGGGATGCTGAGAACAAGTGACCCTGGTATTAGCGTTCAGATACTGCAACAAAAACTATATGAAATGATGGATATATAAATTTGCTTAACTGCAGAGATCATTTTGTTATACCTATGTATATGATAATCATGGAATATCCCTTAAATACACACTAAGAACTAATAAAAATGGAGAAACTATAAAAATATTACTACAGAGTTGAATTTGTTTAAAATTGTGATTATACATATACATTTATGTATACATGTGTTCCTCACACATGGTGCATCATTATATTATTGATACTCTCTTTGCTATTTCCTAATTAATTATATATAATATATATTATATGGCCTATAAATTATATATACATATATGTACATCTACATATAAATATGTATTACAAATGTAGTGAACACTACATTTGTAGTGAAGATATACTCTTAATATCTTTCACCACACAATTTATGTTCAGTGCTTTCAAATAGGCTTTACCCTCATTAAAATAAATGTTCTGATGTTTATTACTGCTTTAATTATATCTTAGGGAACTATCTGAAAGTACTTAGTACCATAATTGAATGCATCTCTACTGACAGATTCCTGGTAGTATAAGACACCAACAGAGAAGACATAGCTCATAAGTAAAATAAGTAACAATACTTCTCAGCTGCACCTGTATTATGTGAAAATCTGCCTAAACATTTGACAATTATCTTGCATAGATTGTTCAGATGTCTTCACATATTCAGAAACTACAGTCCAACTGGTGAACCAGTGAGTTTAATTGTGATTACTTACAGATGATGGTGAGCAATTACAGAAACAAAATTACTCAAAGACAGTTGCATCACTGGAATGTATTGTCTCTGGGAAAGCTGTTGTAAAACTATCCACCTTATATATTGTTAAGGACACAGACAAGACAAATTACTGTTAGGCTATTAGTTCATTACTCAATATTGGAGAACTTACTAATCAAATATGCTCTGAGAACCAAACGATAACCTTCTCAAAACATCTGCCATGATTGTAGTGGCTAATTTTTCTTGTCTACTTAATTGGAGTAGAGTGCCTAAAATTAATCACATCCTCAACTGTGACAGTGAAGGTGTTTCCAGTTAGGATCATCTAAGAACAGAGGAATCTGGGGGTAGACTACATGTTTCCATAGGCAGGAAGTCAGGATGGGGGAAGAGAAAAAGGCATGTCAATGCCAACATTCTTTCCTTCTCAACTTCCTTACTATAAGAGTGGAAATTATCCGCTGTTCTATCCCTCCCCTTCTAAGATGGCTAGATACCTCTGAAAACACGAGTTAACCTTAGTTCTTCCTTTCTGTATTTCCTAACCCTTTGAAACCTGTTTGTAGAATAAGTAAATGTAGAGAAGTTTCGAGATGTCTCCTATGAAAGCCCTTAAATGATGTAAGTTCAACTTAATGAATGATTCTGATTTTAGCTCAAAGTGCAGACAGCAGAGTATAGTGAGAATTTCAGTTTCATTAAAAACACATGATATTGTATGACTATGTTTTTTATTTAATTCCAGGTCTGGGGATATGGGGCTGCTTCACAGCAACTCTCTATAATCTGTCTTGTACTCTATCAGAGGCATAGTTTTGCCAGCTGCAGATAGTTTCTGTGATTGTATGACATTTGGAATTTTGGGAACTTTTCAGAGGGTATATAAATGCTAAGGTCCCTAGAAGCAGTTGATAGTTGTTGGTTATTCTGGGCATTGGTTACAGTTTGTTAATACCTGTAATCAAAGAAGAAACAAAAAGAAAATTTAGATTCAGGGATAATTCAGGGATTCTCTCTCTCTCTCTCTCTCTCTCTCTCTCTCTCTCTCTCTCTCTCTCCTATCCTATTCTTTTTTTTCCTCTTCTATCTAGTGATAGGAGGTGTAAAAAGCTGTTCATTTTCAATTTTGCCAAAGGCCTTGTTCTCATTTTGTCCTTTTCTCTCTTTTGGGGGGATTTATTTGTTTATTTATTTATTTATTTTTCGTTTCAAATGTTATATCCCTTCCTGGTCTCCCCTCCCTGAACTCCCACCCCATATGCCTCCCCTGTGCCTGTAATAGGGTGTTCTCCGCACACCCACTCACTCCTGCCTCACCACTCTAGTATCCCCCTTCTCTGGGACACCAAGCTTCCACCGGACCAAGCTCTGCCCCTTCCACTGATGCCAGATGAGGCAGTCCTCTGCTACATATGGATTGGGAGCCATGGACCAACCCATGTAGTCTTCAGTTGGTGGTTTAGTCTATGGGAGCTCTGAGGTGTCTGGTTAATTGATATTGTTGTTCTTCTTATTGGGTTGCAAACCCTTTCAGCTCCTTTAGCCCTTCCCTTACTCTTCCATTGGAGTTCCCAGGCTCAGCCCAATGGTTGGCTGTGAAAATCTACATGTTAGTCAGATGCTGGGAGAGCCTCTCAGAGGACAGCCATAGAAGGCTCCTGTCTGCAAGCACTTCTTGGCATCAGTAATAGTCTGTGGATGGCATGAATCACACAGTAGGACAGTCTGTGGATAGCCTTTCCTTCAGCCTCTGCTCCATTTTTGTCCCTGCATTTACCTTAGTCAGGGACAGTTCTGGGTTACAGATTTTTAGATGGGTAAGTAGCCCTATCCCTCCACTGGGAGGCCATGTCTATTTACTGGAGGAAGTAGTCTCTTCAGGTTCTCCCTGATGTTGAGTATTCCAGCTAATGTCATCCCCATTTGTTCCTGGGAGCCACTTGCATCCCTGGTGTCTGGGACTTTCCTGGTGTTTCCCCAACTTTCCCAACTCCCACATTTTGTCCATTTCAAGCTGTTAAGTTTAAAGGTGAGAAATTATTTGATATGGAGAAGTATGCTTCAAAGCAACCCAGTAGTCAGGGTACAGCATATGTGTTGCCAACTGCATTTAGCCAGATTTATAATGAGAACTGCAATATAAAAAAGGAAAATTAGAATGATTCAAAATACTTCTAGAATGGTCAAAAATAATACAAATAAATATTGCAGTTTATGCAGCAAATAGAGTCATTTCCAAAGAGTCAAATTATCTGCATTGGGACAACAGGAAAAATGCCTTGAAGGTATCTCAAGCATTAGCCTGACCTCTTCAAATATCAAGGCTAATATCAAGTGTATTTAAAAGACTTTCTCCTGAGAAAGGAACCTCACTGGGGATCCTGTAAAGTGTTTCCTCACATTCAGCTATCCAAGATACCACTTTAGCCAAAGGTACAAAGGAATCAATTATCAAAACTGTTGGGAGACTTAATGCCTTATCTACATGATACTGGTTTTAAGGTCACATAGAATGCAAGATATGCCCTAGTTGAAGAACCGTACTCAAATTTCAGAAAAAAGCCTTCGGAGATCAAATGATGTATAACAGGGTTGGAATGTTTTCAGTCAGCCCTCAAAAAGGCTGTGAAAATCTCTGAGGAGGAAGGGGGAAACAAAAAACACACCTCAACAATGAGAACACAGAGGCCAAGAACATGGAAAGTTTGTAAAGTAAAGAAAGCAATGAGCAAAGTCAGATCCAGGAGGAAGGAGTTTGTAAAGAAAAGAAAGCAATGGACGAGCAAAGGAAAATACCAGTGTTCACTGACTGAGTACTATCTCCCTTTATATTCCATCTGGGGCCCCAGATGATGGTGCCAGTAATGTTCAAGGGAGATCTTAGTTCATGCATGGTTAGCCTCCTTTAGATATTACCTCACGGATACTCCTGGAAGTGTCCTCTACGAGTCATGTGTGTGTGTTTCCTAACCCAATAAAGATGACAAGATTGACCAGCACAGTCGTTAGAGACGTGAACTCTCAGTGACTGCTCCCATGCCATGCCCCCTGCTACCTTTGCCATCTATCCCATTAGAACACTAAGCACAAAATAGATTTTTTTAATGTAAATTCCCCTGATCATGGTGTCTTATCACACAATATAAAAATAACTGATATATTCTCTCATTACTCTCTTCTCTAATAATAAAAATGCCAGAACCATGGATGTTTCTGCAAGACTGAATAAATGGTAAGACTGGTACTAAAGCCAGACTCTCTTTCTGGACAACTGAGTCCTTAGTATCCCCCTGAACCAAAAGTGGCATGGGGTATGATTTCTCTCCACTTTGCTGCTGGTCCCTTTATTGAGCTCCACTTGACACTCCCTGGAACAACACCATCCTTGAGGATCTTACCTCACACACCACCATCTCTAGATGAGATTTTACCCTTGTGCCAAAGCGTCACCTTCTGCCACGTGGAAACACAATTTCCAGGAATCTTCACAGTAACCCGGAAGCCTAAGTCTCTGAAGATCTCGCTTCTCTGACGGAGACCCTTAAAATTGACAAAAATAACCTGCCTCCCCATCCCAAAACAAAATTCATATTAACTAGACTTGAAATTATATTTACTACAGTTGTATCATTGCTGTTTTATGGGACTTTTTTGTTTTTAATGAAACACAGAATATGCTTCACAGTTGAAAGGATCAATTCATGAAGTGCCTCAATAATTTCCATAAAAATATCTAAGCATTCCTGTTATTTCCTTGGTTACATGATATAAGCTACCTTTGCAGTGCTGTGGGTTTAGAAATCTGAACTATTTCAGTATTTAAGTCAAGGGATAGTCACAAGGAGAAACAGGAAAGTCCTTGTGAGCTGAATAGGAGTTTCTCTCAAGATTTACTTTGGTCCTCCTTTTAAGAAGTAAACATTGGGAAATACTTGTAGACAGTATCCTCTATTTCTGCATCCTCGTATTTACCACCTACCTTGAGCATCTATTATCACTTTCAAAAACCAATCTCTCTCCCTCCTATTTGTATGTGATAGACCAGCATCCCCTAAGGACACATACAAAGATGAGGTGTTTTATGGGTGCAGTCAGCTTGGAACAGATGACATATGGCCACGATCTGAAATGCGGCAGTTTTGCATTTCCTAAGTCCATTTATAAAACCTGTTAGACCCAGGAGTTATAACCAAGACCTTAACTGTAAAAAGATTGTATCCAGAAGACACTTAGAGATGATCCTTTTATAAAGTAATAAGTTTGTCTGGACATATCGGTTACTTCTGGGCAACTATATCTATGATGGTCATTAATATAATGTTCTATGGAAATGCCCCCAAATATCTTTATTACAATTTAAATGAATAAAAAATATGATAGGAGTTACGTCAAATGCTCCAGATTCTAGAATAAGTCTCTCTCAAGATTTGCCTCGTGTAAGGTTAGCATAAGTAACTCAGTCCTTGGGAAAAATAATTATAGAAATAGATAGTTTTCAAAATAATAACGATTAGCAAATGTTGATACTTTTAATTGTAAACAAGTTTGAGTCCTTCATATCAGCACATCTCAGCTCATGTTTCTGTCACTGATGTCACTGATAATTTTTAATTAATATTTTTCATCCTTATTATGTATGCCTCCTCTTGTTATAGTCCCTTAGTGCCTCTCAACTACATGCTGGATAAATTCAATCTCCTTGCACAGAATTCAGTATTTGACAAGCCTACTTAACTCCTACCATTAAGTTCTCTCTGTCGAATTCTTCACATTGCAATAAGATCAAGATTACCTCGGAAACTTGGCTCCTTTATTCTTTTGGTACTTCAACATCACATTGGAAAGCTCTACCAACAGGAGGCACAGGGATCAATCATGACAAGAATATCAGTGTCTCAACACTCTGCTATTTTCAACCAACTAATAGCTATTTGGAATAGCATCATCCTATCAGAATTTTCACCTTCAATGTTAAAACATAAAGCTCAAGGAAAAAAAAATAACTTTTATTTCTTGTGAACTTCATTTAGTCTATCAATATACATCTGCCTCTGATGTAGTACATTAATGTTCACAGAGACCAATATGGGTTTTAACTGCATAGAAGGAATCCAAGGGCTGGTGGAAGCATCAATTAAACTCTGAGCAAGCACTATATTTTTGTATGTTTTGTTTTGTTTTGTTTTGTTTGTTTGTTTGTTTGTTTGGGTTTTAAATTTTTTTATTAGATATTTTCTTCATTTGCACTTCAAATGTTATCCCGAAAGTCCCCTATAACCTCTCTCCTCCTTGCTCCCCAACCCACCCACTCCTGCTTCCTGGCCCTGGCATTCCCCTGTACTGGGGCATATGATCTTTGCAAGACCAAGGGCTTCTCCTCCCATTGATGGTCGACAAGGCCATCCTCTGCTACATATGCAACTAGAGACACAGTTCTGGGGGGTACTGGTTAGTTCATATTGTTCTTTCTCCTTTAGCTCCTTGGGTACTTTCTCTAACTCCTTCATTAGGGGTCCTGTGTTCCATCCAATAGATGACTGTGAGCATCCACTTCTGTATTTGCCAGGCACTGGCATAGCCTCACAAGAGATAGCCATATCAGGGTCCTTCAGCAAAATCTTGCTGGCATATGCAATAGTGTCTGGGTTTGGTGGTTGTATATGGGATGGATCCCCAGGTGGGGCAGTCTCTGGATGGTCCTTTCTTCCATCTTAGCTCCAAACTTTGTCTCTATAACTCCTTCCATGGGTATTTTGTTCCCCATTCTAAGAAGAAACGAAGTATCCACTCATTGGTTTTCCTTCTTCTTGAGTTTCCTGTGTTTTGCAAATTGTATCTTTGGTATTCTCAGTTTCTGGGCTAATATCCTCTTATCAGTGAGTGCAGGCCATGTGTGTTCTTTTGTGATTGGGTTACCTCACCTAGGGTGATATCCTCCAGATCCATCCATTTGCCTAAGAATTTCATAAATTCATTGGTTTTTTTTAAATCTTTTTTATTAGATATTTTCTTTATTTACATTTCAAATGCTATCCCAAAAGTACCCCCCCTCCCCCCGACCTGCTCCCCTACCCACCCATTCCCACTTCTTGGCCCTGGCATTCCCCTGTACTGGGGCATATAAAGCTTGCAAGACAGCTATCTCGAGAAAGTCTATGCCATTGCCTGGCAAATACTGAAGTGGATGCTCACAGTCATCTATAGGATGGAACACATGGCCCCCAATGGAGGAGCTAGAGTAAGTACCCAAGAAGCTGGAGGGGTCTGCAACCCTATAGGTGGAACAACAATATGAACTAATTACACCCAGAGCTCGTGACTCTAGCTGCATATGTAGCAGAAGATGGCCTAGTTGGCCATCATTGGAAAGAGAGGCCCCTTGGTCTTGCAGAAATTCATTGTTTTTAATTGCTGAGTAGTACTCCACTGTGTAAATGTACCATATTTTCTGTATCCATTCCTCTGTTGAGGGACATCTGGGCTCTCTCCAGCTTCTGGCTACTATAAATAAGGCTGCTATGAACATAGAAGAGTCCTTATTACAAGTTGGAACATCTTCTGGGTATAAGCCCAGGAGAAGTATAAGCAAGCACTATATTAAGTGATTGCCAAATATAGAAAAACTGAATCTTAAAAAAAGAGAATGAACTTAGTTAACTCCACACAGGAAGAAGAAGTGGACTTGGTTGTAGAATGGTTCCAACTGCCTTCTTACTGCATAACACATGTGCATGAAGCATTTATTCATGTCATACACTATGTAGAAACTCCCTTAGTCAGGACCAGTGTGATTAATAGTCCCTTATTACTAGGTCTATCCACTGCATCTTTGACAGGAATGTTCCTAAGGATGAGATTACACAATATTCTTGGAGCTTTGCTTTGGGATTTACGTAGTCTCACTTTGCGACGTAACTGGAAATAACTCCTTAGTTGGTCAGCCCCATTTAAGAACTGCTTGGCATGGTTTCTGCCAGAACACCTTATTTCCAAGTTTTCATTTTGGCTTTTGTATTGCTAAGGATCTTATTGAGAAGCAAATTGAAGTTGTGTAAATATTCTGCTATTTGGTAAAAGTTGACTGAGTCTTAAAGCCATGAATAATTCTTGTTTGCATCAATTATCACTACAGTTGCCAAACAGTAATTTTCTAGCTCTCTCATTTTCTCTAAATAGATTATTTGCTTGAAGAAAACAAACAAAGAACATTATTTGTCTTTTTTTTTAATATGGTAGTCAATCCTTTAAAATACTTTATTGTTGTTCTTTCATTACAATCCACATAATATACCCTACTGGGCTAGTGGACATCTCTTTAATCTTGTTCCTGTGTCCTTTGAAAATAATCAATTCTAGAGTACTGGTTAACACATGAGTTCTTAGAAAAAAAACTACATCTGTATTAAACATTCTATTAAGATAGAGTGATTGGTTGGAATCTTGGTGATTACATACAGCTGCAATTGTGCAGGTCCACAGACAAACCATCATTATATGTCATAGGCCCCTACCTATGTGTATGATCTAACATCCTTGTCTCTATTAACTAATTCCACTCAGAGTGTACATATAAATCCATAGCATTCACCAAACCCAAAATTAAAAATTTTGTGAGCAAAATAGCATCTGAGGACTACAACAGACACTTTTCTCATTTACTGTAACACACCCACCTTCCAGTTCTACTAATGTATTTTAAACGTGTCTTGTTTGGGTATTGTCTTTGTTCTGATACCATAAAAATTATGTTCTTGTGGTAGAAAAAAAATGCATTTGTAATAATAATCTGTGCTCACAGCCCATAGTCACTTGTATTTGACTCCAGAATATACTATCTCTTGCCCCATTTGAGGATATCTGAGTTTTGTTGTTGTTGATGGTAGTGGTGGTGGTAATGGTGATGATGTTGATGACAATGACTATGACGATGGCAATACTGGCTCATCATCTTATATTTTGTTTTCATGGTATTGGCCATTCAACAAGGAGCCATGGCTCCCTTTCATGGTTAGAAGACTTCAGAAACCCAGTTTGGCTCAGATTCTCTTGAAGAATCTCTAAGAAGGTGTTTCCAGAGACTCTGTATTGGAAAATTTGGGATCTTCACTATGTACTCGCCAGCAAGAGAATAAATCTTCAGTTCTCATTTACTAAAAGTTTATTCGTTTCTCAGTCTCTTTGGTCACCCCAAGGACCTCACTTATGTCACTGGTGTTCTTTCTTGGACTCCTTTGAAGATTTGTCCTCATTCCCCTGACCTTAAGAGAATAAATTACTCTAAGATTAAATATGTATTATTCTTCGCTGAATGTACCTAGTTTTCTAGAGAATCTGAACAAGGGAGACGAGCATCGAGAATTGTAACATCATCTAGAATTTTCCTTCCTAAATGACATTCCAACCTTGCCATTTGTTGACTTTAAGTTAGATCATAGGGAATATAGCCAACTTTTTATTCCTCCATGTGTTCACTTGAAAATTAATATTGATCATACCCCCTATACAGAACTATTCTACAGGTTAAGTCCACCTGTAGCACATAATTTAAAATTATCATTATCCACAAATATTATCATTTTCAGACCCTTAACTCTTGTATCTCTACAGGTTTGAGCTCCCCTATACTCAGAAACATTTTTTGTTGTTTGGATTATTCAGCAGCTACTGAATGCCTAACAGGAATTTGAAAAATTACATCTACAAAGCCAAACATTAGTGGGTGTGCATGTGTGTGTGTGTGTGTGTGTGTGTGTGTGTGTGTGTGTGTGTGTGTTAGAATGAGAGAAAGAGTCAAGACAAGGGAGAAAGAAACAGGAAAGAAAAAAGAGACAGGGAGAGAGACAGAGACAAGAAAATACCCCAGCAAGCTAGAAATATTGAAGTGCCAGTAGTGTGATTCTGATTCACATGTCTTCAGGCTTGAGACCCAGGAAGCACCAATGTTTCTGGTACAGTGTAAGGAAGGAAAAACAATTGATATCCTTGCTCAAAATAAGCCAAGCCAGAGAAATGCTGCTTACACATGCAAGTTCAGCCTTTCACTCATTCAGGATGCCATCTAACTGGATAGTCTCATTGCAAACTAAAGAGATACATCTGTTATTTTTTAGCCAGCTAATATAAATATCAATGAAATCAAAACCACCATCACACAAGCACCCAGAATGGTGATGGAGTATAGGCTGGGGCCCCCATGGCTGTCAGATTGACACAAAAAGCTAAACAGCCCCACATACTCTCAAGACTTTGTTGAAATACCCTATTACCGCGTTTCTCTAGGCTGTCAGCATTACAGCCATATTCTACTTACCTTGATCTTATGTGTGAGTCTCACGTGGTTTATTAAAAACTTTATGTGCTGTCTTTTTCTTCCTGGCCTCTGATGATGGAAGATTCCATGAAATCATAGTTTTATTCATTCCTCTGTCTCTAATACCTGAAGCAGATAGTACGATAGAAAACATATTCTGGCAGAAAGGATGAAGAACACGTCTTCATTTGCCATATTCTCTCCAAATGAAGTAGCTTCTGCATCTATCACAAAGAAGAATAAAATCCCCAGAAACCTACTTACATATAAACCTTTCTATAATCGTTACAAGACAGCCATTGATGACATGTGGGCACTGTTTGTGGCTGTAGACAATACATGTTAATTAATTTTCTTCTTTAAAAGATGTATTTGAATGGTAAGACACATGATTCTTAGCATCAAAATACAGCAGTACCATAAGCTTTAATGAACTTTTCAAAGAAATTTGCTTTACATAACACTTTAGAAGTTTAAAGCCATTGATTTTTATTGTAATAAAAAAATATGAGAAACTTTGGGTCTGGTTAATTTTAGTGTGTGATATTGTTTTATTTGCAATTTTTACAATCAACTTTTAATTAAAAATAGGGAAATATCACAAATGCTCAAATAACAGATCATACTACACTTACCAATTGTCAAGTGGTGATAATTTTATCTTTGAATTAAAAATAAATTAATATGTTGATCTACTAAAAGAGTGCAGACCTTGTATTTTGTTCCTTTCCTTTTTCCCAATAACTTATTCTCTTGACATGCCAATCACAGCTGCCTGCCCCTCCCATTGCCCCTACCATATCCCTTCCCCTTCTTCTCTGAGAAGGCCGAAGTTCCCCACTGGGTACCAATCCACCCTGACTCATCAAGTCACTGGAGGACTAGGCACTTCCTTTCCCATGGAGGCCAGACAATGCAGCTCAGTTAAGGGAATGGATTCCTCTGATAGGCAAGAAGGTCAGGAATAAACAGTGCGTCTTGTTAGGGACCCATGTGAAGATTGAGTAACACATTTGTTACATATGTATAGAAGGCCTAAGTGCAGCCCAGGTATGATCTTTGGTGGTTGGTTCTGCCTTTGGGGTCCCACAATCCTAGTCCAGGTTAGTTGTGTCTGTTGATCTTCTTATGGAGTCTCTATCCCCTCCAAGTTCCTCAATCCTTCTCCCAACTCTTCCATTAGACTCTCCAAGCTCTGATAAATATTTGGCTGTGGATCTCTGCATCTGTTTCTGTCAGCTTCTTGGTGGAGCCTCTCAGCAAACAATTCTGCTAGGCTCCTGTCTACAAGCATAACCGAGTATCATTAACAGTGTAAGAGATTGGACCTTGTATTTTCAATGCTGATTTCTGTTGTTGTTGTTGTTGTTGTTGTTGTTGCTCTCTTCTCAGCCTGCTTCCTTCTGAATCCTGCACCCTCCAGTCTGTGTGTGTCTGTCTGTCTGTCTGTCTCTGTCTCTGTCTCTGTCTCTGACTTTCTCTGTCTCTCTCCCTCCCTCCCTCTCTCTCCCTCTCCTTCGCTCTTTATTTCTCCTGGTTGCCCTTTTGGCCTTGGTTTTGTCTAGTGTTATTCATGACTTCTGTCAGAAATAGGAATTCTCCACATAGGATATACAGTACCATGTATCTCCTTCAGTCTTGCTTCAGTGATACACAAATAAGGAAACTGACTGGTGAACTGTCAGAAGGTGACTTAATAATACAGCAGAAGTTTCCTTTAGGCGGCAAGTTTTTCAGTAAATGTTAAAGCATATATTTTTGTTCTTATCATCAGTCTGTTATTTTCAGAAGCATTCTGGGGATGGTATATCCACATGTGAGGCTTTGATAACATCCTCCATTATGTTCTTAACAAATATAAAACTCGAATATTTCAAATCTGTTCAATTAATTCTCTGTTGCTTTCTCATGCTGGTTGGACAGTCTTTTAAGCCCTTTGTGGAAGTAACAGGAGCTTAAAACATATAATGCTTAGTGTTTGAGGAGGGGGTATGCTTTGAAAGGCTCAATTCTCTAAGTAAAGTAGTTGTGAAAACTGTTTTCATTTTCTTGATGATAATCCATCAATTTCTTCAGCCCTTAAAATAATATAAAGTACTTAAGCCATGGGGCTTCAAGACTTACCTACCATTGGAAGTAAGCTTAACTCCTGTTTGGAAGGCTGTGAAAACATTTTTATACAAAGAAAAATTAATAACCTCAAGCGTCTGGATAAGGACAGAATAATCCACAAGCTCTAATGTTTAGCTCGACTTAAGAGAGCTTTCAACGAATGTCAAAAGTCGGGGTGAAAACAAATAGTCCAATAGTCATTTAAAAGGAAAATCGCAGAAATGAAGAATTGTTCTCAATTGACTAATCTATTAGTTTAAAGATGGATTCAGAAGAATCAAAATGAAATTCTCTAAAACAGAAGAAACTTCTGGGTTTTGTATTGTGAGAAAAGGCCCAAGAAACTAGACAATAGACCCTAAGATTTTCTCATTACCTCAAAGATATTTTGACAAGTTTTGCAGGCAGATGCCAAAGCCAGCAGGCTATGGTTACAGAGTAAATCCAGCAAGAGGTAACCTGCTCTGGAATGGTCTTTGCATTTTTAAAGGGTGGAACAAAAGAGGGAAGGGAAGGAAGTGAGGGAGAAAGAGGCAGAGAGGGAAGTGTGTCAGGTCTCAGCTGATTGGCAGAGACGGACATATTTATTACCTACTATTTTACAGAAAAGAAGTTTCTTCATCTTAATTCTGAAGTATAGCCTAAGATTCCAAGTTACAATTTATTTTTCTTTTATCATCAAAGAAGTAAATCAGCACGTGGAGACTTAGTAACAAGAGGAGCACGGCTGTATTTATCATATACTATAACACAGAGTGATGCCCATTAAATAGTCACTGAAGCCTGTAACTATAAGATTTTTCAAGAAATCTGTATGTCAGTTGGTAAAACATTCTAAAGTAATTATTTGTAGAAGTACACCCAGCCACCAGCTGACTTAGCAGACACAGATCGTGCGAGATGCACGGGTTTGCTTATTTGACAGGAGTCAGTGACTACAGATCTTTTCCAGGAATTGAACATAGAAATGATCCTGCTCAACTTTGAATAGTCCCAAAGATGTAGCAATGATGATTTCACACTACCTTTTCAATGAAAATTCATTCCCAGCAAGCTCAGTGTGGAATCCATGGGCTTCTAAAAAAAAAAAATCAGAAAAAAATAAAACCATTTAAAGCATTCTGTGTCACACAGTATATAGGGACTAAAAGACATTACAAGCAAATACCTTAATTGCAAAGCCATACCCAGGGACATGTGTTCTAGGTGTGCATTTAGCTCTCCTAGGGAAGAGAAACTAGAAGAAAACCAATAACTCAGAAGACCTAATACAGAACAGATTCTACAGAATCTGCTGAGACAGTTGTTCTCATAACTCAAAGGTTTGTTTTGGAGTTAACGATGATGAGAATACATCATCTCATCTGGGTTATTGTGTGATGGCAAGGCATCTGAATGGGTGTCATCAACAAAAGAGTGTTAGATGAGCCATTGAAGAATTGACATGAGGTTAAAACAAGGAGAAGTAAGGTTGATGCTGATTGGTAGAAATCTGTTTGAGAATTGTGACATGGAGGATTATGTTTGAATGATTTGATTAATCAGTTTTTCCAAAATAAAAAACCTTAAGTCAAAGGCGCAGTGAAAAAAAATCACAAAATGCACCAGCAGAAACACATTCAAACCTTCTTAGAATATGAGGGATTGTAGACAAATCTTCCTTTCAGTAAGATCTACTACATCTTTAGGAAGGGTGTCCAAAGAAAGGATTTAAAAATGAGGGAAGGGCATGCACTGAAGATTACTACAGTATTAGGAATTTTAAAACTGAAGAAATGAGGTAACCCTTATATTTTGGAAACATGAACAACATAAAATTGAAAATTCTAATTTACACCTGGATACAGTGAATGTAATGTTAATGAACAATCAATAGCCAGGGAGAAAGAAAGTTCGTTTTAGAAAGGGCAATTATACATTTTTAAATGCTCATGTGCATGCATGTGTGCATGTGTGCCTGTGTGTGTGTGTGTGTGTGTGCATGTGCTTGTGTGCGCGTGTGTGTTTGTGTGTGTGTGTGTGTGTGTGTATGTGTGTGAATTAGAGAAAGAGATGGGAGGTTGGGAAACTCCTGTTGGCATCTCCCTCAAGCTCATCATCTACCTCATTTAAGGCATGGTCTCTCATTGGGATGGACCTCTCCAATCAGGCTAGGCTATTTATCATCCTTCTCTTGCTGCATCTCCAGCATGGGATTACAAGCCTTTTCCACCAAAAAGTGGGTTTTGGTGTAGTTTCTGGGGAAAAAAAATTCACCAGTTAGTAGTGGCAACTTAGTTTACTGATTGAGACACCCTCTCAGTCCCTACAATTACATATTATTTTTACTAGACATTTTAGCAGTAATAATTGAGTCTAGAGAAATTGAAATACAATCAATAGGTGAAAGAAATTATTAGAGATTCCTACTTTCCTAGCCTTTTATTCTAGGTTAGGGGAAAATGAAATTTTCCTGAAAGAGTAAGAAATGTGCATAGACATGGGTGTTATAAGAACTATCAAAAAACAGGGTTCATTAAAAAGGAATTCAAGCCAGGAGGAAAGGATGAGAAGTGAGAATCATGGGTAGGTTACAGAGTCTACAAAAGCGGTGATGTATGTATTAGTATCTTATTGCTTCCATAACAAGGCATACACAGATGGTATGGCTTGTCATGTCTTCAGCTATTGACTGTATTCCATTCAGTTCTCACAGCTCTACAAGTGGGTGGCAAGACTGGCTTTTGGAACAACCATTCTATACTCTTATAGCTTCCCCTCTGTGTCCTTATAGAACTTATCCATGGGGCACATGCACACCTATGGTTTTTTTTCATTCTTTAGAATGTCTTTTTGATCGGACACACGATCCCATAGTTCAAGATCTTCAAATGTTGTCTTTCACTGTTCTTACAGATGTTTTCCAAATCAGTAAGATATTCAAAGGTTGACATTCATATGTTCTCCCATGCATATTCAAATGTTCTCACATGCACTCAATTATCTAATGATGCCATACCAAAGAAGGTGTATTCCAAGCTTATCTTGGTGAACCACTGAGTTTATTAGAGTTACTTAAGCATATACAACTCAACAAGGGCCGTATCCCTAAAAGGTCCACCCCAGGACCGATGGTGACTCATGAAAACTATCTTTCTCATCTTCCTGTCCAACTTGTAGTCAAATGGAGAAGAGTGCTTCTTGTCCAAGCAACTGTTACTGCTTATTTATCCTTAAGGGGCAGGATTTTGAATCTTGTAATTTCCTAAGTATCCTGAACCTGGTTAGTTCCTTGAGTGTTGTAAAATTTGTTTCCAGAGTCCTATGAGTTTACCTCCGGGAAAGAATAATCTGTACACCAGTTACATTGACTTGCATATGTGACTTTACTCCAGATCAAGTCCAGATAATGCTTTGCTATATGTTTAAGAGAAGGAAGTATTTGTTTTTCTTTAAATATTATTTTGATGATTTGAATTCTGTTGAAATTTGATATGGCTTTCAAGGCAGGATTTTTGTTGTTGTTTTGTTAGGTTTTTTTAAATGCTCTTAGGATCTTAGGCTTGTTTTGAATCAGTAACTTTCTTAAAATTTTATTTATAAAACTATTTTATAAACATTTTAAGAATCTTAAGTATAAGAATCAATAAAAATATCTTTTATTTATTTGCTTCACCTTCAAATTATTTCATCAACATTTAGTAATTTTCAGTGTATAAATATTAAACAACTAAAATTAAGTTTATTTATAAATATTTTATTTTTTAATATTACTTTAAGTGGGATATGCTTTCTTAATTGGAATAATTTTATATAGGATATATATGGGATAATTTTCCTAATTTTATTTTAAAATGACTAGCTCTTCTGCAAAAAAAAAATTATATTTTAAAGTCTGTTATATGATCACTCCTTATGTGACCCCTCTATCAAAAACCCAAGGTCAAAGATTCAAGGATATGTGATTTTATTTGAGAGATAACATTCAGCAAAACTCTAAGGGGTCCAGGGACAAGAAGTACACACCTCGTACAATTTAAACAGATAACGGATGTCTACACTGTTCTGACAGTTTACTGGATTTAGTCTCTGCTTAGATACAGCCAAAAGTCAGTGTGGTACATTGTCTTATAGTATTCAGCCTTCAGCAGAGAGCTCACTGGTGGAAGATTCCTGCCAGAAGCAATAATTTAGTTTTTCAATCAGATGTATGACAGGAAGAGGAAGACTCTGGATTTTAAAGTGAATCTTCAGGGAAAGAAAAGTTATGTATAGCAGTCATAGTGCCAGAAGGGTATACCGGAACACTCGTGGTGGCTTCAGATACCTTGACATATATATTTAGTGTCATGTACATGATCTTCTGCTGGCCCAAAGTTGCACATGTCTTCTCTCCCTGTTCTGTTCTGATTGATAGGCTCCAGATGGCTGTAAATTTTAAGTCAGGCTTGATTTGAAGAGAAAAGCATCCTAAGACTGGAAATGGAGTAGATAAACATCTAAGACTGCTGGATTCACCTGCACTTTTACTTACCTACACAGAAAATGTGCCAGTACAAAATACTCTAAGGTTTGTTTTTTTTTTAGAGAGCTCTCTCTCTACCTTCATACATATTCTCAATCCATATGAATCAAGGAATGAATATGCAGTTTAATTCAAATATTGAAATGAAAATCACCTACAGTGAGTATCATCAAATTTTCTTTAATGGGATAAATAGAAAATATTCCAGACTTTGTGAACTACTAGGCAAGAGGTAAATAGCTACATATAGAGAAATATATATATATATATATATATATATATATATATATATATAATATATATGATCACTAATTCTATGACTCATATGTCAAAGATCCTAAGTCAAAAATTCAAGGACACATAGAAAAAAATATATATACATACACATGTATGTGTTTGTGTTTATACATACAAAGTTTAAAATGTAACAATTTAATATGCCTTTAGTAAACACATACTAATGAAAATTAGCATTGCTTTAATTTGGGGCAGGGTTAATATTTCACTTAAATGGAATTAAATCAATCTTTCTCGTGATCAAAATAAGCTATAAATTTTCCTCTGTTACCATTGATCTATAATGAGATTTTTGCCCAATTCCTCTTTTAAAATGTCCTTTCATATGATAGGCATTACCACATACTGATATTAATTCATAAGCATATAATTTTAATTGAGTATATCCATCATTGGGTAGGCATTTATAAATTCTATTAGGTTCTTCGCTTTGATACCTGTCTTTCAGTATGTCACGACAATGTTGATTAATCACATCCAATTAAACATTAGGTGGAAGCACTTCAATTGGATTTTGATATATAAAAATTCTCTTTTTACTCATTTTGCAGCTAGTAAATGTGTCAAGAACTATATTAGATGTATTTGGATAATACATTGTTACAGATTCGTCTGGGATTAGGGATTTTTAATGTTCACTCTTCAACAAAACAGCAAGTATGTAATATGGGTTGATATTACGATGCTAGGAATGCTAGCTAGCTTTTACCAAGGTAACTTTATAGTGGCTTCAACTTAACATCAGCACTGTTCTGCTTTGTAAATTCCTTACACATTATACTACACTGTACATTTCATGACACAATATTATCAAGTCTTCAGGAAAAAGAAATTACACCCCAAAGCATACAATGTCCCATAACAGCCAAAATTTGTTTTTGAGTTGGAAAAACTTTTGACATCAGGCATAGGATTTAACAATTACCATGAAACTCTGCTCCCTTTAAGTTGCCAGATTTGCTGTGGTAAAGCAAATCAGGATAATTGGCTAATATGTGTTTGAAAAAAAAAAAGGACAGTGATTAATTTCAGAATGATGAATGGTGTTCAGTTGTCACCACCAACTTAATAACAATTGCTAGATTCAAATATTTCTTGCAATGACTGCAAAATGTATAATACAGTGAGGAGCCACATGCTCTAAATATCTGGCAATTTCAGGAGTTTTACATTTTGGTTTCACACAACTATTTCTCTGTACATCACTATCTTCATTGATAATACAAATTATTGTATTCCACTTCAGGTATACTAAACCTTTTCCCAAAATTACTTTTAAAAAAAGGAAAAGGAAAAGGAAAAAGAAAAAACAAAACTACGTACCCACTAACATTCTAAACACATTCTTCTTTATTCTCCTCAAGTTTGGTGCCTTCTCAAAAAAACAAAATAAAACAAAACAAATAACAAAGCAGTTTGGTAACATCTGTCAAGTAACCAAGTAACCAAGTTATCTGTTCAAAATTGTTTTCCTTATTTTATTGACTGTTGACGTTGTTCCAAACACTATTAAATTCTCAGGCAGCTGTTCTCAAAATTCCAACAATCACAAACAACTCTTTTGTTCCAAGCACATTTCTTTGGTTGTTGTTACCAAACACGACTTCAACTCATTATCAGTAAGCATGAGTTTCAGCTGAGTTAACAGATATACCATTTGCAAGTTTTCTTTGGCTACTGTTTCCTGTTCACTTCTCACAGCTGGGAAAAAGAAAATCAACCGTAATTAAGTATTTCTCTTTAAATTTTTCTGGTTTGTCTGTGTATTGCTTTCTTGTGCATTGGCAATATTGTAATGAATATTTATTCTGCCAACACCATTCACTATCCCTTGTATTTTTTTTTTTAGACACCTGCGTTGGATAGTAAACATGGTGTTTTGACACTAAATGCACTAATAAATAATTCACACCCTACCATGCTTTAAAAGTGAGACAGAATGTATTAGTTTCCTGTGGCTATTATAATAAATTGCTGTAAAACCAGTGGCTTATATTAACACAAATTATTTCATTCTTGTTTGGAGAACAAGAAGTCTGAAATGGACTAAATCTAAGACAGCTCTAGAGACAGTTACTGCTTGGGCCTTCAGGGAAGGATCTTCGTTACCTCTTCCCATGGTTGGAGGCTGTTAGAACAACTCTGTTGTGGCTAGCATCTCTCCATTCTATTACTACATCATCTTTGCTATATCTTCCCTATGACTCTGTTGTAATCACCATTGTGGTTTCGCCAAAGACACCAGGTAACTGAGGAAAACTTAAAATCCTTAATTTGATCATATCTGCCATATAAGGTAACAGGGAAATTAAGACATCAAAATCGTTATGATATTCAGACTCTCATTATGTTTAAACATACTATTATCATTCTGACATACTGGGCATACACAGAGAAAAAAAATATACAAGCCATTACAAAACAAGAGGCATTTGAAGTGCTGACATGTTACAAGTGTATCATTGCATTGTTTCAACATATCCTATGCTGATGAGTACGCTAATAGGGTATTTCTCACAATTCATTTCTACTTTGATAGTAAGAAAGCTGCCAAAGGTTATATGTAAATGAGTAGGTGTGGCTATATGTCACATTAAAATCTAAGTAAACATTTCATAAATGTTTTGTAGATCAAGAAATGTTGGTGGCAGGGGTTCTAAGGAAATGGCTTTGATGGTAAAATGCCCATTACACAAGCCTGAGAATCCTAGCACTTTGGAAGCTGAGGCAGGAATGCAAACTCACTGGTCAGCTAGCCTTGAATACCCAGTTAATAAAGTGCTTGCATTGACCATAGAACCCACAAATAAAAAAGCTAGGCATGGTGGAAGAACATTTGGAATCGCAGCAGTGAGAAGGCAGACTGAGGTAGATATCTAGACTCACTGTCTAGCCAGCCTAACCTACTTGAGGAGATACAAATCAATGAGAAAACACATGCACACACACACACAGAGGGAGAGAGAGGGAGAGAGAGAGAGAGAGAGAGAGAGAGAGAGAGAGAGAGAGAGAGAGAGGTATGTTACCTTTTTTAATTTACTTGTTTCATTAATTTATTCACTTTATATTCTGATCATAGCTCCCTTTTTACTCTCTACTCCCACTCTCACAATTAGGCATTCCTTCCCCTATCATCCCCTCCCCTTCTCCCCAGGAAAATGGAGGAATCTTGAAAATATTATCCTGAACGAGGTAACCCAGACCCAGAAATACACGCACAGTGTGTATTCACTTATAAGTGGACATTAACTATAAAGTACAGAATAACCATGCGACAGTCCACAAACCGAAAGTAACTGAGTAATAAGGAGGGCCCAAGGGAGGTAGTTTCATTCTCATATACAAAGGTAAATAAAACAGATTGGAGGTAGATGGAGGGAGAAAACTGGCGTATGCCTAGGAGTGGTAGAGGTGTGTCTTGGAGAAGAACTATTCCCAATTTTTGTGAGAAACTGCCAAATTGATTTCCAAAATGAGTGTACAGTTTTGAAGTACAACCAGAAAAGGAAAGGAAGAGTGTTCGCCTTGGTTCGTGTCCCTGTCAGCTCCTGTGGTCATGTAGATTTTTGATCTTAGTCATTCTCACAGGTGTAAGATGCATTCTCAGAATTATTTTGATTTGCATTTTGTTCTCTAAGGACATTGAAGATTCTAAGTGCTTCTCACCCACGAGAGATTCCTCTCACCCACGAGAGATTCCTCTCACCCACGAGAGATTCCTCTGCTGAAAATTCCCTGCTTTGCTTAGTTTCACATTTTTAATTGTGTTATTTGATTTCTTGGTGTCTAATATCTTGAATTCTTTATATATTTTGGATATTAGTCCTCTGTTGAATGTAAAGTTGGTGAAGAAGTTTTCCATTCTATAGGCTGTCATTTTGTCCTATTGATGGTATCCTTATCCTCGCAAAAGCTTTCCAGTTTTATAAGATCTCATTTATTAGGTGTGATTTTAGTACCTGAGTTATTGATGTTCAGTTCAGGAATTTGTTTTCTATGCCAATGTTTTCAAGGCAGTTCCCCACTTTCTCTCATATTAGGTTTTTGGAATCTAGTTTTTTTTTTTTTTTTTTTTTTTTTTTTTTTTTTTTTTTTTTTTTTTTTTTTTTTTTTTTTTTTTTTTTTTTTTTTTTTTTTTTTTTTTTTGAGGTCTTTGATCCACTTGCACTTGAGTTCTGTGGGTCTATTTGCATTCTTTTACATTCAGACATCTAGTTAGACCAGCACCATTTGTTTGGATTCTTTATTAAAAATCAAGCATTTATAGTTTTGTGGATTTATTTCCACTGAATATTCTGCCTGTTTTTATGCCAATATAATGTGTTTCCTGTTACTATTACACATTTTTTGTTCTTTGTGTTTTGTTTTCTTCATATGAGATTGATAATTGTTCTTTCAAGGTCTGTAAAGAATTTATTGGGATTGCATTGAATCTGTAGATTGCTTTTGGTAAGAGGCCATTTTTACTATATTAATCCTACTGATCCATGAGCATGGGAGATCTTTCCATATTCTAATATGCTCTTCAATTTGGTTCTTCAGAGACTTGAAGTTCTTGCTGTACAGGCCTTTCACTTGCGTGGTTATAATTGCATCAATCAACAAAACCAAGAGCTGTTTCTTTGAGAAAATCAACAACATAGACAAACATTTAGCCAAACTAACTAAAATGAACAGAGACAGTATCCAAATTAATAAAATCAGAAATGAAAGCAGTCATAACAGCAGACACTGAGGAAATTCAAAGAATCAGTGGGTCTTACTTCAAAAGCCTGTACTATACAAAATTGGAAAATCTAAACAAACAGATGGTTTTTCCAGAGATATATCACGTACAAAAGTTAAATCAAGATCAAGTAAACAATTTAAATAATCCTATGAAATAGAAGCAGTCATTAAAAGTCTTTTAAGCAAACAAACAAACTAACTAACTAACAGTCGAGGACATGTTTTGTGCAGAATTCTACAAGACTTAAAGGAAGAGTTAATACCAATACTCCTTAAACTATTCCACAAAATAGAAATACCAGGAACACTCCCAAGCTTATCCTATGAGCCCACAGTCACCTTGATACCTAAACCACACAGATTCAACAAAGAAAAAGAATTTCAGACCAATTTCCCTTGTGAATCTTGATGCAAAAAATACTCAGGAAAATATTCACAAACTAAATTCAAGAACATATCATAAAACATCATCTACCATGATTAAGTAGGGTTCATCCCAGTGATGCACAGTTGATTCAATATACAAAACTCTACCAACCTAATCCACCTTAGAAACAAACTGAAAGAACAAAAGCACATGATTATCTCAGTAGATTCTGAAAAAGCCTTTGCAAAATCCAACACCCCTTCATGTTAAAAATCTTGTAGAGATTACATATACAAGAAGCATAACTGAACATAATCAGGGCAATATACAGCAGGTTAAAAGCCAGCATCAAATTAAATGGAAAGAAACTTAAAGCAAATTCACTAAAATCATTCAAGACAAGGCTAACCCACTCTCTATTCAACATAGTACTTGAATTTCTAGCTAGAGAAATAAGACAATTAAAGGAGACTAAGGGATGCAAATTGTAAAGGAAGGAGTCAAATGTCAGGATTTGCAGATGATATGATAGTATCATCATAAGTGACCTCAAAAATTCTACCAGAGAACTTGAAGATTCAGGTGAAAAAAAAAAAAAACACCTTCAGCAAAGTGGCTTGATAATTAACTAAAAATTAACTAAAAAATTAACTAAAAAAATCAGTATTCTTCCTTTATACAAATGATAAATGGGCTAAGAAAGAAACTAATAAAACAACACCCTTTATAATAGCCACAAATAATATAAAACCCTTTTAGATTTTCAAATACTGATATAGTATAGAGATCTTCCTAGGTTCCCAAGCCATACAAATATCTGTCAATCTTCTGAGGTTTGAATGTTAAATGTTTGGGTACTTAGTCCCCAGATTGTAGTGATGTATCAGGAGGAAGGGAGACCCTTGAGTGGTAGAGCCTTGCTTGAGATAACAGGTTACTGGGTTTGGGCCTTTGCAAGTTATAGCCTTACCTCACTTGCTGCCTTCTCTACATTTTTTTTTTTGGACTGTGGATTTCATGTGTTTCTCCACACTCTGCTCTTTCTACTGTCCTTTCCCCACCATGAATGGCTACTTCACTTCAAACCACAAAGCCCAAATAAGCTCTGTCTCTTTCAAGCTGCTTCTTGTCAGGTATTTGGTCACAGTACTGAGAAAAGGAACCAAGACACTGGCTGCATTTAATCATGAGGGCCTAGTTTCCTGACTTCCGAAATAAGTCTCCAGTCTCCAGACAGCCCAACAGCCAGATCTGTAGATTCACTTCAGACCACCACTAAGCAACTAAAATAACAACAAGGAAACAGCAACAACAATAACAATAATAAAAATCTGACATTTAAAACTAAGCAAGCTTGCATGGAAACTTTGCTCTATTTTTTCTTCATGTCACATCTGAAGATCTGGCAACTACAGTCCTATCTGACACTATTACAAAAATGCAATTTATCTTTTTAATGAAACATAGAATTTCCTTCTAGCTGACGAATCTTACATGCTGTTGAATATGTGACTCAAGCTTCTTAGCCCTCTAAATTTCCTGTCAAATCCTTTAAACAATTCATTTTGGTCTATAAATGTTTAATCTTTTGTCATACAGACTCATTTCCTTTGTGTCTGCTCAATTCCCTCCTAAAACGTGACAACACAGTACAGTGGTTTTTAACCTTCCTAATACCTAGTAATAACCCTTTTATATAACTCCTCATGTTTCAATGACCCCAAACCACAAAATTATTTCATTGCTACTCCATAAGTGTAATCGTGCTACTGTTATAAATCATAATGTAAATATCTGTGCTTTCCAATGATATTGGGCAATCCCTGTGAAAGGGTCATTCCACCCTCAGGCTGAAAACCACTGATGTGGAACTGGGGTCAGCCAATTTGAAACACACTATGAAGTAAATAGTTGGAAGTACTTTGGGAAAGAATTCCAAGTTATGGCCCAGCCTTAAACCAACTGTATAATAATCGCTGGCATTGAACCTCATGCATCTATTCCCATACTGAACATTAACTCATTTCAATGTGTTAACTCATTTCAATGTGGCTCTAGTTTGAAGATGAATGTATTAGAGAGATGACAGTATATCATCCTGGGGTCTACTCACTTGTGGCACTTTTGACCACTAAAACTGGAAAAAAGTAAACTTGTACTTATTTAGAATAGTGAGAAATTATGAGACTTTTTATTTTACTATGTCTCATCTTCTTTTGTTTTTTATTCAAAAAAGAATCGAAGACCCTATCATCTTCTACACACTAAGTTTGATTTGATGGATACAGTGAGAACAGCTGAGTTAACTTTCACTTCAACTTTTGAACTTGACAGAACTCATACTACATGAGCAGCTACCATATACTGAGGGGTAGTCCAGAAGGGAGACTTTTCACGAGGCACTCTTCCTGAATTTCAGGTTGTTCTTATAGCAATGTATGGTGTATGTGTGTGGTATTATTATCTCCAGAATATACGTGATGATCTGAAGGTTTGATAAGGTCAGCAAATTGTCCGTAGTTGCAAAATCAATAATTATTTTGTACAGTTAACATTTGAACCATGATTCACAGTCTAAATTCATTATCCCTTTCTAAGGTCATAAAATAGAATATAACTCATCTAAGGAGAACATCCTTAATAGAAGAAAGCACTTATGACAATGTGGGACTTCTGGCCCAAGCCTAGCTTTGTACAAAAATTCTTAGAACATATGGATTAGTTTGCCTAAGATAAAACTAGTAATTACCAAATGTTTGAGCAGATTTTCTGTTTATATTTACATGATGTGTGTGTGTGTGTGTGTGTGTGTGTGTGTGTGTGTGTGTGTGCGTGTGTGTTGTGATATATGTGAGAGTACAGACAAGTAAGGTCAATCATGTGTGCAAATGAAAACTTGAAGATTAGAAGACTACTTTTATGCATCAGCTCTCCTCTTCTACTTTTACTTATTTCTTTTTGAGATTAAGTCCCTCCTCCACCTCGTCCTTCTCCTCTTCCTTTCCTTATCCTCCTCTTCCTCCTCCTCCTCCTCCTCCTCCTCCTCCTTCCTGCTGCTTCAGTGCTTACTCCATGCTACTCTGCAAGTTCCCAGGCAGTTTTTTGTCTTCAGTTTTCATCTTGCCTTGTAAGGGTTATGATCACAAATGCATACTGTTGTATCTAATTTTTATATGGTTTCAAGGAATCCAATATCTGATCATCAGGCTAGTGTGTCAAGTTTATATATTTTGTTATCAATTTCTTTTCTTATTAGATATTTCCTTTATTTACATTTCAAATGTTATCCCTTTTCCTAGTTGTCCCTCCGACAAACCCCTATCCCCTCCCGCCTTCCCTTGCTCCCCAACCCACCTACTCCCATTCCCAGTCCTGGCCTTCCCCTATACTGGGCCATAGAATATTCACAGGACCTTGGGCCTACCCTTCCACTGATGACCAAATAGGTCATCCTCAGCCACATATACTGCTAGAGCCACATGTCCCACCATGTGCTTTCTTTGATTGGTGGTTTAATTCCAAGGAGCTCTTGGGTTACTGGTTAGTTCATGTTGATGTTCCTCCTATGGGTCTTCAGACGCCTTCAGCCGATTATATGGTAAATTTTGGAGAAGGTACCATGAGGTGCAGAGAAGAAGGTATATCTTTTTGTCTTAGGATGAAATGTTTTATAGATATCTGTTAAATCCATTTGTTTCATAACTTCTTTTAGTTTCACTGTGTCTCTGTTTAGTTTGTTTTTCCAGGATCCGTCCATTGATGAGATTGGGGTATTGAAGTCTTCCACTATTATTGTGTGACTTATAATGTGTGCTTTGAGTTTTAGCAAAGTTTCTTTAATGAATGTGAATGCCCTTGCGTTTGGAGCATAGATGTTCAGGGCTGAAAGTTCATCTTGGTAAATTTTACTTTAAATGAGTAAGAAGTATCCCTCCTTTTCTTTCTTGAGAACTTTAGGTTGAAAGTCGATTTTATTCTATATTAGAATGGCTATTCCAGCTTGTTTCTTGGGACCATTTGTTTGGAAAATTGTTTTCCAGCCTTTTACTCTAAGGTAGTGTCTGTCTTTGTCCCTGAAGTAGGTTTCCTGTATACAGCAAAAAGTTGGGTCTGTTTACATAACCAGTCTGTTAGTCTATGTTTTTTAATTGGGGAATTGAGTCCATTGATATTAAGAGATATTAAGGGAAAGTCATTCTTGCTTCTTGTTATTTTTGTTACTAGAGTTGGAATTCTGTTCATGTGTCTATCTTCTTTAGGTTTGTTGAAAGGTTACTTTCTTGCTTTTTTCTCAAGCTAAGTTTCCCTCTTTGTGTTGGAGTTTTCCCTTTATTATCCTTGGAAAGATTTGTGGAAAGATATTGTATAAATTTGGTTTTGTCATGGAATACCTTGGTTTCTCCATCTATGGTAATTCAGAGTTTTGCTGGGTATAGTAGCCTGGGCTGGCATTTGTGTTCTCTTAGGGTCTGTATGACATCTGCCCAGGATCTTCTGGGTTTCATAGTCTCTGGAGAGAAGTCAGGTATAATTCTGATAGGTCTGCCTTTATATGTTACATAACCTTTTTCCCTTACTGCTTTTAATATTCTTTCTTTGTTGTATACATTTGGTGTTTTGATTACTATGTGACAGGAGGAATACCTTTTCTGGTCCAACATACATGGAGTTTTATAGTCTTCTTGTATGCTCATGGGCATCTCTTCCTTTAGGTTGGGAATGTTTTCTTCTATAATTTTGTTGAAGATGTTACTGGCCCATTAAGTTGAAAATCTTCCTTCTTGTCTATACCTATTATCCTTAGGTTTGGTCTTCTCATTGTGTCCTGGATTTCCTGGATGTTTTGGGTTAGGATCTATTTACATTTCACATTTTCTTTGATTGTTGTGTCAATGTTTTCTATGCTATCCTCTGCACCTAATATTTTCTCTTCTATCTCTTATATTCTGTTGGTTATGTTTGCATCAATAGCTCCTGACTTCTTTCCTAGGTTTTCTATATCCAGAGTGCTCTCTCTTTGTGATTTCTTTATTTCTTTATTGTTTCTACTTCTATTTTTAGATCTTGGGTGGTTTTGTTCAGTTCTTTCACCTGACTGGATGTGTTCTCCTCTATTTCTTTAAGGGAGTTATTTATTTCTTTTCTAAAGTCCTCCATCACCATCATGAGAAATGACTTTAGATCCATATCTTGCTTTTCTGGTGTGATGGTCTATCCAGAACCTGCTATGGTGAAAGAGTTTGGTTCTGATGATGCCAAATAACCTTGGCTTCTGTTGCTTCTATTCTTATGCTTGCCATCTGATTATTTCTCATGCTCTCTGCCCTCAGTATATCTGATTGGAGCTTGTCCTTCCTGTAATCTTGGTTCATTCCAAACTCCTCAGGGTCCAGCTTTCTCTGTGATCCTGTGAATCCAGGATCCTGTGAACCTGAGATTCTGGCTGTGTCAGAGATCTTGGCAGACAAGCTTCTTCAGGGACCCTGAGATCCTGGTGTGACCAAGCTCTGGGATGCTGGGATCCTGGAATCATAATATCCTGGTCATGTTACAGCCCTGGAAGTGGTGCCTCCTCTGGGAACCAAGGAGCTATCCCCTTTGTTGGAAACCAAGGTAGACTAGCAATGGCCAGAAGGAATCCATGCTGCTGGTTGGGCAGGTTTCCTGTGTCCCTGCTCCTGCTGGGATAGGCTTCTCATGGTTTTTTGAGGGAACAGCTGTTGCATTAGACTCCCCAGTGATCCTAAAATCTTGGGCATGCTAGGGCACTTGCAGCGTGGAGAGTCCTCTGGGGACCGTGGGTCTGTCCACTGAGTTCACTCCCAAGGTGGCCTGGGGCTGGTGCTAACAAGAACAAACCCCAGCCACTGGTTGGGAGGGTTTCCTGTGTCCCTGTTCCTGCTGGCACAGGCCCCTCCTGGTTGTTTTGGAACAGATGTTGAGTTCCACTCACCAGTGATCCTGGGTGTGTGAAGGTGCCTGCAGCGTGGAGAATCCTCTGGGCACCGTGGGGTGACAAGTTCTTTTATCTGCTAAACCGTACCTTTGACCTCTTTTGGTCAAGCTTATTAGTAGGCACACCCCAAACAAGTGTTTAGTTTAGATAACAAGTTACATAATCATCCAAGTTTTGAAAGATTATGCCTGAGTAAAGTACCTATACACTTTAATTCTTAACATTCCCTTTGTTGTTGTCGCACAAAGAAGGTGAAAGGCAAAAAAGGCTAGCCTATGATCTTCCCAGTCATATGTTCATAAAAAGTTACTGACAGTCACATGCTCTTTACAACACTACAATTTATGAACACTAAATAATTGAACATTCAAAACAATACAGTTATGGGATTAATGGAGGTATGTGACATAGTTACTAGTCTGGCTCTTGTTTATCAATGGAATAGACATTACAACTAGAATTAAATTAAATTTTAAATTACTAAGAGCACCTTTAAATCCTTCTGGCTATCAATCATATTTATACCAGTCCTAGAGTTTTCCCATGTGTCCTCAAGGATTTCAGCACCCCTCTTCTTTCTGCATGGTAGCTAGAGAAACAAGTCAGTAGAGATGGAGATTTCACACTGACTTGGGATCTTCTGTCCTAGATCATGTGGGACACATGAACTATTTTGTGGAATGAAGGACAGTCCTCACAGGTGTCAGTTCACTAAGACAAGCAAAAAAAAAAAATTCACTAAGGGTTTCAGACATTTCTCATAACCTAATCCAGATGGTACTGACTGATGTATAAAAGGACCACAAGAAGTCAGCACTGATCTTTCCACTTAGAAGTAGGTGGTTGTAGATGTGTGTGTGTGTGTGTGTGTGTGTGTGTGTGTGAGAGAGAGAGAGAGAGAGAGAGAGAGAGAGAGAGAGAGAGAGAGAGAGAGAGGGAGTTCATGTTCCACAGGGTGTTCATTATGCAGTGAACCTTAGCATTTGTAGAGTTGCAGGTTACTAATAGAAGCATCTCTACACATGTCACCGTTCCTTCTCCAGAACCACCTGCACTCTCATTCGACTTGCATTTTCTGCCCTGTGACTACAGTTACATATATATTAAAAAGTAATAAAAAAAATCATGCCCAATTGAAAAAAATTACAAAAAGATACTGTTTCTCTCGTCAGTTCTGATTAGCTCTAATCTGGCTCTCCAGAAGGAAAGGACATGACATTGAACATCGAGTCTCTATTCAGAAAGCTGATCCTTAATAGTGCTGAGAGAGGGGAAAAAAAGGATTCTTTTGATCTTGTATTTTAATCTTAAATTTTAATTTGCCTATAAAAATTTAATAACTGTCCTCTAGGTTTCAAAGTGAATAGAATTAAATATTTTGCCCACGCTGCATATTACACATGTAACTTAAGATTCTTTTGTGTCTGCAAGGGCTTTGAAGCCTGCTTATTAAATTAGTAATGACCACTGGTCAAGGGAAATCAACCTTTTTGTACACTTTTGAGCCTTGACCACACATCAAAAACACAAACTAAATTCTTCTTTGTTCAGAATCATAATATAATGATGTGACTATGATTTAATAAATGCTCTATTTCATATGGCATTGTAAATAACCACTTCTTACTTTTCTAGATTCTGTGTATCACATACTAATTAACATAAGCATCACGCGGTTAAGTATATTTTTCAAGAAGATAATGATCAATTTATAGCACAATAAAATAGACTCGTTACTGATCTGTGGGGACTATGTCCCCAAACCAGCAGTGGGTCTCTGAAACTGTAAATAGTGACAAGGTTTATCCATGACATGATGTTTTCTATTCTTGTATTACTTTTTCCTATGCACACATCCAGCATAAAGATTAATTTCTAAATTAGAAATACTAAGATATCAACAATAATGAATGATTGAATAGTATAGTTATGGCACTATGTTGTAATAAAAGTCATGATAATAAGGCCTATCTGACAATAAATTTCTTTCTCTCCTGTTGAGTTATGTAGTGAGAGCAAAGGTAGCTGTTTAATGGTCCAAAGGAGAGTAGCATATAGAGTGTGGATACACTGGACAAAAGGAGAATTTGCACGTGAAGGAGATTGATGAATGAGATCCCATCACACAGATAGGCAAGCATACATGATAAAACCTCCAGTGTTTATGTGGTTTTTAACTTACAGTCCTTGGATCAGGGTAGAATACAAGTAATTGAAGTGTGGAAAGTGAAATTACACATAAAAGGGAAGAGTATTCTAGCATAACCCTATCCCTGTATTCCTGATCTAAAAACACTAGTACACATAGCATGGTTAGACAGCACCAAGCCAAGCCTCATTAGAAGGGGTAGTTTGTTTTTGTGATTTTATGTTTTACGTGAAGATGATCATTTAAAATTGGGAAATGTATTTTAAGATATCATCTCCTGTTCCCCTGAACTTTATGATAGGCAAGATGAGGTGTGTGAGTGTGTGTGTGTGTGTGTGTGTGTGTGTGTGTGTGTGTGTGTGACAGAGAGAGAGAGAGAGAGAGAGAGAGAGAGAGAGAGAGACTAATGAAGAAACAGAAACAAATCCGAGCAAATAGGCCTGATTACCACCTTGAGGAAGGAGGAAGCTTCAGGGAGAAGCTCAGCATAAAGGTAAGTCACCAAGCATATTCCAAGGCAATCTTGAGAGATTATAACATTAGGAAGCATGGAATGGGAGCTCAGGGATTCTGAGCAGTTGAGAAAGTCCCTCACATTTTCTCAGTATAAATTTTCTTTTAAATTTGTGCTCTGAAAAGAAAAATCTCAGTCTTCAATTTTCTATTTTAATGTTATAGTTAATAGAGCAAGTTTCTAATTTTGATGAAATCTAATTTATCATTTTTACTTCTTTTATAATCATGTTTGCATGTCCCATCTGAGAAAGATTTGCTTAACCTGATATAATAAATATTTTCACTTATACTTTCGTCTAAAGGTTAGGGGGTTTTAGGTTTTACATTTATGTTAAAGGATAGTTGAATAAATGTGTATAAAGATGCATGCTGTGGATCTAAGCACTTTTTATCGCATTGCTCAAATGCTTTCTCCTTTGAATTTTCTATGTCCCTTTGTCTAAAATCAATTGGTCATTCAACTGGAGACCCATCCCATGTGAGAGATCCAACTCACGACACTGTTAATGATATTCTGCTGTTTGCAGATAGGAACCTAGCATAACTGTCTCCTGAGAACCTTCATCCAGCATCATATAGAAACAGAGATGCACAGACCCACAGTCAGAACTCAGGCAGAACTCAGGAAACTTATAGAAAAGTGAGGGATAGAATTGTGTGAGCCAAAGGGGTCAAGGACACCACAAAAAGACTTACAGTGTGAACTAACCTGGGTTCATGAGGGTTCACAGAGACTAAGACAACCAAAAAGCATGCAGGGCTGGATGTGGGTTCCCTACACATTTGTATCAGTTATACAGCTTAGTCTTCATCAGTTCCCTACTAGAGAGGGGACCATATCTGACTATGTTGCCTGACACTGGTACCTTTCCCCTAACTGGACTGCATTGCTGGGCCTCAGTAGGAGAGAATGTGCTTAGTTCTAGGCCTAGATGCCCCAGGGTACTGAAGAGGGGCTTCCCCTTCTCTGAGGCGAAGGACAAGGAGTAAAAGGGGGATTTCTAAAGGTGGGACTGGGAGGAGAGGACTGAAGGTGCTGCAAAAGGGATATAAAGAAAATACAAAGATTACATGCCCCAGTACAGGGGAATGCCAGGACCAAGAAACGGGAGTGGGTGGGTTGGGGAGCAGGGCAGGGGGAGGGTATAGGAGAATTTTGGGATAGTGTTTGAAATGTAAATGAAGTAAATATGTAATTTAAAAAATAAAATATTGAAAAATAATTTGGTCATAAATACATGGGATTGTCTTCATAGTATTTGGGATACTTTTTAAGTAAAACTGAGACAATGATAGAAGTAGGGGACACTGAAAATCTTTTTCCCCTCATATATTCAGAAACTAGTTCATTTGTTCTTTGTTTCCCCAACAAGAGAAAGCCTAACTGACTATCATGTAGATTAGAAATGTGAGTATGTTAAATAGCAGTAAGACTGTACAGGAGTAAAATATAGCATACAGCAGTGATGGCAGTATGTCTGTCAGAGAGGGGATATGTGAAATTATTAAAATTTTCAGATCCACAAAGGTTGTTTGAAACTACATACGGCATTCTGTTTTAGGTTGCTTTTAGTTGGTGTAAAAAAAAAAAGTACTTGTTTCTAGCAACCTGTGAAGGACTTCTTGCCACTTCTTAGCATGGCAAGATCATCATGGGAAAGTTGGAACAAGTGTAACTTCTCAGGTCTCTTCCTCTTCTTACAAAGCCACTAATGCAACTTCTGCAACTCCATTCAGTCCTCACTACATCCCACAGTTGCACCGAACCAGATCCCCCACAGTATACATGGACTGTGAGGATCCCAAATAAATAACTGAGAATCTGAAGAAGAAAAGATTTGACAGAATACTGATGTCCCTAAAATCACAAGGCACCCTACACCAGAGCTTCTTAACTTTTCCACATGTATGACTTTCTACCCAAGAAGGGTACCTGTTGATGATCCCAATCATGCAGTGTTGTTTTAAAATATTTATACCTTTGCCAGTTATTGATGACAGAAAGGTTGTATACTAATGAAGCAGATTTTCTTGCTCGATTTTACCTAAAGTCTTAAATCTTAGCTGCATGGCTGAAACGGCAGGGTAGAAGTGTCTGCAGTGCATTTGGAAGTTGATCAATATTTTGAATTTATAACTGACAATTCTTGTAGCAGCCTTTATATAAGTAAGTAGTACAACATGACAGAAGTGTACTTAAGAGCATTTCAGAAATTGTTGGAAATTTTGTTCTAATCCCAAGCCATGCTTGACTTAATGATGTTTTTATTCAACACAAGAAAATTACTCGAACAGCAATTTTTATGATAAACATGCTACCACAATACCATTCAAAGGCAGGCTAATTTGACACCAGTTTACTGAGAGATAATGTAGAAAACATCAAACATTTTTGGTTTTCCTTACTAAATAAATGTTTCTATAAGAGCAGACTACATTGTCTATAAAGGCGGGGAGCAGACACAGCAATTCCTGACATCCAACAGTCTTGAGTGTGAACTGAGATGCTTGAAGACGCACCTGCTAGCATGGCCTGCTGTGGTATCATACACAGAGCAAAGTTCACACACGTTTTCAGAACCAAGTCAGAACAACACTTGTGCCATGCAATATAGTCAACACTAATCAAAGAACCTTAGAGTCATTGTGTGTTCAATATTGGATTGACTGTAAGTCATTGTGCATTCTGAACTCTTTTTCTGGGGCTGCATTTCCCAACATCACCACTTTCATTCATGTGACCCCATAAGTTCAAGAAGCTGAGGACCAGAGGTCCAGAAGCTGGGTTTTGTCCAGAAGATGGGCTCCAGAAAACCATACTTGCTGAGCTGCTCCTCCTGCTATTCTGGGCCATCTATTTCTTTCTGGAAAAACTAAAGTGAATTCTTTTTTCATGGATTCCCTGGCTTAAACTGATGCTGAAATATTACCCGAGAAAGGAGTGAACTGGAGGATTTGGCCCATGATGGGCATTATCTATTAGAGGATCATCATGCAGCTGTGCACCATGGGATGGAAAACAGTTTTCTCAGAGAGCCATCCTTCTGCAGAATGGGAACAAATACAGACACCCACAACCAGACATTTTACACACACACACACACACACACACACACACACACACACACACACACAGAGAGAGAGAGAGAGAGAGAGAGAGAGAGAGAGATCTCAGGGGACCCCTTTAAAGAGGATGCAGAATGAGTATAAGAGCCAGAGGGGGCCAGAGGACACCAGGAGAACAACAACCTCCACATACACACGAGCAGACCACATTTGAATTCACAGATACAGAAGTGGCAAGTACAGGGTCTGCATGGGTCTGCAGCAGGACCTCTGCATATATAGTATAGCTTTCAGTTTGGTGTTTTCATGAGACTCTAGCTTGTGTGAACGAGTCCGGGGCTCTTTTTCTTCTGTTGGTTTGCTTTGTCCAACATCTATGTGGTGGTATTTGCTTTTGTCTTAGTTTATATTACTTTGCTGTATTTTGTGGTTATTTTGTAGCCACCTAATGGACTGATGGAGTGTTTCAGGAGGTAGGGGTGAGGCTGGAAAGAGGAGAAAGAGGAGAAACTGTGAAGGGGGATATAGGGCATGAGTAAAGAAACTGTTTTCAATCAAAGGAAAATGATAAAGTTTCAGATTATCAGAGAGAGAGGGGGGAAGAGAAGGAGGAGGAGGAAGGGGAGGAAGAGGAGAAGGAGGAACAGAAGAGTAAGAAAAAAGAAAAGAAAAAAAAAAGAGAAGATACAGTAAAATTCGATGGTCCATATCCAAATTCTTAGGTATCTCTACCCAAAGGTCACAGTATGCTGAGTTTTTAAAGGTATAATTCACATAAAAGTAACCTCCCTGTTCTATACATTATGATTTCCCTTTAATTTGGATTGCAATTAAAACCCAAATAAGACAATGGTCAGATGAATAACTTAGGTTATTTATTTGCTTTGTTTGCTTGTTTTATATGTAAAAATATTATTTTGTATTTTAGTCAACAAACTGAAAAATAGATTCTGGAATGGCTCTGTGCCTTTTAATAGTAAAAGTGTGTGTGTGTGTGTGTGTGTGTGTGTGTGTGTGTGTGTGTGTGTGTGTATTTCCTCTGGAAACCCCTCACGCAGAGAGCATTTTAATTTTCCATAGTATTGCTATCTTGACCTCTGAGACCTTGCAAAGTAAAGTATTTATGATCCTGGGCTTTTTTATGGTATTGTTTCAATATTTTTGTAACATTTGTATTTCTTGCTGATGTTTTTGGCATTAAAAATCACTCAAGCTGTGCTGAAATATAATGGTATTCACTGAACCATACCGAGGAAGGATAATTCAGTTCAGCGAGGTTATTCTAGCTCATCATGTACACAAAGGATTGAAAGAAATTGTAGGAGAGCCTTAGTTCTCTGCATAGGCAGCATCTACTCTTTTTATCCATGCTAATAACTTGATGTAGAAAAACTATTACTTCAATATAGAAGTAGCTAGTTTTAAGCCTTTAAAGAAAACCAAAGGAACGCTATAATGGCTAAATTTTATGATATCAAAGTGGTAGTGATCAGTTTGTGCTGGTTGACTAATTTCTTTGCCCCGTGACCCAGACAGAAATCCAGTCTGAACAAAGGGCTATGGCTGTATCTCTGTGGTCAGTCACTTACATGCCCAGCATGTGCAAGGGCCTGGCTCAAGTCCTAGAGCATGCACACACAACTCACTGATGATAGAAATCGAATCTTAATAAAGAACAAACTTTTATTTCCAATTACAGCCCATCTATATCAAACCCCTAAATGGGGTTTGTTGGGTTTCAAGTAGTTGGACAGACTCACACAGGTGTATATGAGAAATGATTTCATATTGAAGTTGGGTTTGTTGTGTATACTCTGATATTTATATTTCTCTGTTACCTCTAGACCATTTGCTATTAATTTATAAGTTCTGTCCCAACGACAGGTAAACACTTGGCCTTTGTTTGTTTCTCTTCAGATTTGGTCTTGAGTCTATCAAAAAGAATGTGCAAAGCTGGGTGCCTGAAACAGTAATATTTGCATGTTTTTATATATATATTCTCTTCAATAGCACAAAACAGATAATATTCTGAACCATGAATACATAACTGAGCTCTTCATTTTAGTGGATTCATCTCATAGATGCTATGAGATTAAAAAAGAAAGTAAAGCTTCCATGTTTGACTCCTTTAACATACATATACACAAGTAAATAGTGCTATATGGTTCCCAAGCAGACTACATAAATACACGAGGTCAGTATCTAATCCAGAGAGCTGCTTTAAATAGTGCAACTGTGACAGTTGCTGGAGGCACTATCTATAGCTCAATATGCTGGAGGAACTATCTATAGCTCAATGTTAAGATTTGAACATAGGCTGGGCAGTGGTGGCACACTCCTTTAATCCCAACACTTGAGAGGCAGAGGCAGGCAGATTTCTGAGTTTGAGGGCAGCCTGGTCTACAGAGTGAGTTCCAGGACAGTGAGGGCTATATGGAGAAACCCTGTCTCAAAAAAAAAAAAAAAAAAAAAAAAAGATTTGAACATAAATACACTATTTGTTTTGATTAAATCTCAGATTCCATAGCATAGACTATAAACTAATATTGACTCAGACAAAACAGGAGTTTATTGTCTTTCAATGATCTGAACACCATGCTCTAGTATCGCATCATGTAGTCACAGGCTCATCCTAGCATGCTGAACTGTCATTATCAAAGTTTAGGAAGAACAGAAAGCCTTCATAATTGTGTGGAAGAATGAGTAAGGGAAGAGATGAGATATTCTGCAACATTCTCCATTGTCTGTGACTGTGCCTGCTCACAATGTGACTTTCCACTGACATCCTAACAGTTTGGTTCTCTGTGCTTCTTGTGCAGGAAACATGACTTCTTTTATTTAAGAGAATGCAGCAACATGGGTCCCACAAGATCTGATTCTGGCTCTCAGGATGGCTCATATCCCTTGGTTTTCTCTTTTTAAAAACTACTAGTCGTGCTATAAACATGTTTATAGCTATCCTCTACATAAAAGGAAACCCTCATTTTTCCATATGGATGCTCACCGCACTATTCATCTTCCAGTTGATCACAATGCATTGTGTTTAACGAATGCCATGAGAACCCATTTGCTAGTAACAGTCACATGCCATGAGAACCCATTTGCTAGTAACAGTCACATGCCATGAGAACCCATTTGCTAGTAACAGTCACAGTCTGTGATGGTTAGTATCAGTTATTAGCTTGACAGGAGCCAGAATCATCCAGAAGACAAACTTGTAAGAGGCATCAGTAAAGGATTATAGATTGGGTTAGCTGATGTGGCAAGAGCAACTGGTCCATGGAATGGGGTCTCTAGGCTGAATGGAAAGGAAAATGTGAGCTGAGCACCAGTGTTCATGTCTCTTTGCTACTTGACCTCTGGTGCAGCATGACCATCCACTGTAGGCTGATGTTCTTTGCCACCCCTACCTTGATGGGGTAGATGTATCTCACAATACTGTGATCCAGTACACGTAAGTAAACCCTTCCTTTCTTAGGTTGCTTTTGATAACTAGTTTATCACAACAGTGGGATGAGTAAATTATACATAGTTCAAAGTGTCAGCTTGCACAATGCTGTATGAAAATAAATTGTTCCAATCCACTAAATTTGGGAATAATTTTCTTTTCAAGTAATGAAAGGTAAGTATCATTTTCCCTTTAAAGCTCAGAATCTGTACAGATCGCTTCTAGTCTTGAATGAATGTTAAGAATGTATTCATCTATACTAGCTTCAAGAGAAACTACAGTTAGACCTGATGGCCACATGCATTGCTATGTCAAGTACCCTACTCTTAAAGGAAATACCAAAGAATCTGAATTAGGGAACTTAGTGGTTGGTTGCAAATACTGACTAGGAAATAAATTTATAAAAGTCTTAATACAATGACTAAAATCCAGAAAGACTTTAAAATGTTCACTTCTGGGGTGGGAGCGGGTGGGTAGGGTAGCAGGGCCGGGAGGGGGGAGGATATAGGGAACTTTCTGGATAACACTTGAAATGTAAATGAAGAAAATATCTAATAAAACTTGAAAAAAAAAATGTTCACTTCTAGTAATTAGTATATTCAGGATAAGAAACACATTTATTGAAAGAGGTTGAAAGAATGAAAGAACAAAAATTCTAGATAGGTTTTTGCAACTTGCTCCTGATATCCAGGTAATATCTCCTGTCTCTCAATCTAATGGCTGGAAAATTATCCACAGGGGGGAAAAAAACATGAAGAACTGAGAAGAAGCATTGTACCCAACAAAGTGATGGTGTCAATAAGAAAACATGAAATACACTGTGGAAGAAAGTAAGAAAAAAGACTAAAGGAAGATGTTTCTATTTTATTTTCTATCTCTATAATAAATAGAAAATGTTCCAAGGAAGCTGTCAAAAAGTCACAGGGGGTAATGTTTTGTCTTCCTACCTGTTAGCTTGGTACTAGATTATTTGTTAAATAAATATGAAAATGGCAGTGAATGACCGACCACCTTGGCTTAGAAAAGAAAAGTTCTTTTTTTTTTTTTTTTTAAAGAACAGATGTCTATTTCTATCAGCCAATTTGTGTTTTCTTTCAAATGTTTTGGAAGAAGATGTAAGACAAGGACAGACTGGACAATGGCCTATGGAATGTGGAAGAAAAAGAATTTCTATATGGAAATCATTGTAGGAGCACATGGTAGATGTATATAACTGCATGCACCCATAAAACATGATCAGCACTTGCTAGTATGTTACATAATTGCCTCATGGTAAATACAGACTAGTCAGCAGCATGACTTACTGCCTAACAAACCTGAGTCATGAACACAGCTTGGCTTGTGTCTTGAAAATGTGATGCTTTAAGTTAGGTATCCTTCAGATGACTGATTGCCTTACACTTGGTAAACAGCTGTTACTCTAAGAATCCATGTACCATCTCTGCCTTCCAGAATTATTACCAACTACACATTTTCCATTAAGAGTCAAATCTCAAAACATTCCAAAGGAGGTTTAACCTTTCAGGACCCTGGGTGTAAGAAATATTAAATAATCAATAAGTCAATGACATGGGTATAGAAGAGTAGGACAGTAGTGAGACACAGGGCAGGTGTGGGTCTCCTTGTGAGAGGCAGCATCTATAAGACATGTTCAATCAGAATGCAAGGACAGGCTTAAGGTCAGCGGCAAGAAGCAAACTTTTCCCACGGTTACACATATGCAGGAGCCAATAGTTGAACTTAACGTTAAGAACACAGGACTCTAGCAAAGAGTGACTCAGAAAAGGGAAAGGCGCTAAATTCAGGGTACTAGCACACAACAAGAAGAAAGAAAGTCTCCAAACATTACCTTTAAAATATTATTTAATTCGAAATAATTAAAACCTAATATGTGGACATCCACTGTATATGCATCAGCATAACATAGGATGCAGCATAGGAAGAAGGAATTAAAGGCTAAACAGTGTTGGTCAAGAGGGCATGGGCAGTTTTAGGGGAGTTCTTGCTTCATCTTAGAGTAAAAAATATTACCTGACAACAATAATTAAAAGGATTTGGAGTTCTTTTGTTAAGGGAAATGAGCCAGTCTAGAAAGACAAACACTGCCTGATCTCATTTATACAGTGAAGCTTAAAATGTTGGTATTTGCCATTGAGAGCCAAATGGTGTTCATGAGAGGCTGGGAGAAGAGGAGAGATGAGGCAGGGTTTGGAAAAGTTAAGTTACAGTTAGATAAGACACAAATATCTGACATCCTACAACACAATGAAACACCTAAAAATAACTTTAACACACTGCATATTTCATAACAGCTGGAAGAAGGAATTATGAATGATTCTATCATAATGATGAAGAGATAAATGTTACTGATTTGAATATTATACAAAATAGACATGTACTACAAAATACTCCATAAATGCTAGTAATTTTTTTACATCAATTAGAAGTAAAAACAAACAGACTGATAAGGGTGAGACCCAAAGACGGCTGAGTAAGGTTCTTTCCTTATGAAAAGGCTGAGTTCCTATGAGTTCTGTGTTGCTCCAAAACAGAGCTGGGTAGGTCATCCTTGTCCGTTCCTCTCTCAGCCTCTGCTTTCCTTTGGGCAGCAAAATGCTGCTTCAGTGAAATTTTTCAAAGAGTTCTAGCTATACCTTCTTCTTATGATGGAACAAACACATGACTTCATCCAGGCCAATGGGGTTCTTCTAAAAATAGGCCACATGATAGCACATTGGACAAATCTTTAAAAAATAAAGAAAAGTGTTATCACAAGGCATCAGTCATATTCACAGTCTATATTCTGTGGTTGGGCTTCCCTCCTTCCAAGGCTTGGTGATTCAAGTTCCCTTTGATCCTCTGAGACCTAAGCTACCACCACATAATCTGCCACTGAATTCCATATTTGGGCTTTGAGGCAGGTATTCCTTTGTGTGCATTCAAATCATTGTGAGGGGAGCAATCCCAGCACTTAGCAAATGCAACTGCCTATACATTTTTAACTTGTCTTTTTCTGGCAAAAAATAACCCTCCTCAATGTTATCAACAGAACACACATGGATCTGGACAAAATGAAGAGCTTTTGGAATATATTAAGGCAATGTAAACTATACAGGATGCATGGATCCATGAAAAGAAATTGCCAAATATGGAGCAATAACACACCATTCTCTGAACGTTCTTGTCACTGAGAGCACTAAAATGGCCTTGCTAATGACAGTAAAGCCATGTCACAGAGGAACTCTATGAGCATTAAGACCCTCCAAGGTTAGATGAAACATAGTCTGGGGAGAAGGGTAATTTCCTCAGCAAAGAATACCGTTTATCAGGCCACAAAACACTATGAAAAGGGACCTTAAGTTTATACAGGCAGGACCCTCTTTGGAGACTACGTCCGCTAAAACTCGGCAGCCCCTCCAGTCGCAGGGGCTGGTGTTGATGGGGTGTGTATGTTTTTAAAAAGAAAAATAGGTCTTGATGTCTATTCACTTAAGAAAATTAAAATCATCCTAATGCAAATGCACAGTATTAAAAAAAATAAAAAACACTTTCAATAGGGAAACGAAGAAATAAGAGATTCGAATGGTTCTAAAAGCCAGGTCACAATGAGTGTCTTTATGATTCTCTGCCATTCTGCAACAATAGATATGGAAGTACAATAATGTTCATAATTATAAAAGTGAACATAAGAGTGTAATTTAGGTCCTAGGCTTTTAAATCTACAAACCATTCTCACCAAGCCAGACAAGTAAATGTCCATCAGCCTCACTCTAAATATTTAATTTTACTCCAGCCTCTTATTCTAACTTAATCATCTTCCTTTACACCCCACATCCACTGTGATAACAGTGATTCAGGGAAACTCTGTACCAATGAATACACAGACCGCTATGCACAAGCCACACATATTCAAAAGGCTGCCTGTTCCCCAAACTGTGAAGAACAGAATTCAAATTCCCAGAACCTACATAAACGCTCAGTGGGTGTGGCTGTCTACCTGTAATGCCAGCCTTGGAAAGCAAACATGCTGAGATTCCTACAGCAACCTGCCTAGGAAGATAAGCCATATAAGAGAGCCTTGGGTCTTACTGAGAGAGACTCTTCCTCAACTCACAAGGTTGAAAAAAAGAGTCAGGATGATTTTCAAGATCAGCCTTGAGCTTCCATGTATTCATGTGTGCACACAAACACACACACACACACACACACTCACACACTCACACACAGATAGAAACAGACAGACAGGCAGACAGAGAGAGAGAGAAAGGGAGAGAGAGAGAGAGAGAGAGAGAGATACCCATATGAATGCACACATCATGCACACACATGGAAAAAGAAAACGAATCCAATGCATGAAAAGAATGGACAATAAATCTAATAAAAGAATGGATCATAATCTAATAAAAAGATGGACAATAATCTGAGTGATGCAATAGGCAATGAAAGCGTGAGGTGAGAGGCAGAGTTGGGGAACTCGTGGGACCACATCTTTCTGTAAGCCTTCAGGTCAGGTAGAGCAGCAAAAAATATAAATATCTATTCATGCATTTTGTGCCAGATAGAAGTTCTTAGGACCTAACCCTACAGGATGATGTGGCAAAGACCTAAAAGCAAATCCATGGTGTGATGAAAATGAGAGGTGAGGATACGGTGGACATAAGGCAACCCAACACAGTTATGATCCAGATGTATGAGCCGGCCCACATCAAAGAAGATCCACAACCAGTATCACCTCATCAAAAGGCACATCAGTTCATAAAGTCTATTGTGCAAATTAGCTTCTCTAAAATCTTATTCATTATTCATGTAAAATAAGGGTATGTCTTTTATGCACACTAAATTGGTCTTTATAAAATTGATTGTTAGTCATTCCTTATATTCATCTAAATTCTAGCTAGTGTCTCCTTCTATGTCTGAAGGCATTTTGCAATTTCATTTTTGAACTCTCTGTCAATATATTATGGGAAGTCCAATTCTTTTGGTATACGTTATGGAGAAATCAGAGAAATCAAGAGGAATGTTTCCAAATTAGAACTTATTTGAGTCAGGGAACCCAAGCACACATACGCAGATGATATAAGGCAAATGGTATAAGTCAATAACTCAATCTGAGTATGAAAAATATACTTGAGTATCTTGGTCCGACCTTCATGGGTCCATGTTTTGTAATTGTGTGGGCACTGAAAATTTTTCTAGGAAATATTACAGGAAAAGTGCAGCGCAATAACACATAGCATTGGTCTTAGTCATAGGACACAATGTAGAGCAGCTAAGCATTGAAATGTACTTGGAAATGCACACACATCTTAAGGTGGTACTGCTACCTAGGACCTCTTAGGAGCATCACACTGTGATTCTAAATTATCAGATTATCTTGTCCACGTCATTTGTTTTGTTCAACAGACAGTTCATTTGTTCTAGATATTCTCATATACTTCTGTCAAAAGTACATAAAAACTACAGCTAGCCTCACATGACAGATAAAGATATGGAGAAAACAGAAATTATGTTTCAGGGCAAGAGAGATGTCTTAGTGGGTAAGAAAATTTGCTATGTAATCATGAGGACCAGAATTTAGATCACTAGTACTCAAATAAAAGGCTGAGTATGTCTAGATATATACCGATAACCCCATTAGTATAAGGAGGGATAGAGGCTCACTGGAGTTTTCTTTCTGTCCTCCTAGGTCCAGATTCAGAGAGAGATCCTAGCCAAGTAAATAGGCTAAGAGTGATAGAGCAGGACATCCAACATTTCCTCTGACTACTGCAGATATACACACCTACCTGTGTGAGTGATGTGTGTGTGTGTGTGTGTGTGTGTGTGTGTGTGTGTGTGTGTGTGTGTGGTGTTACACAGAAACAGAGCCAACAAAAGAAAGGTAAGTGAGCTAATCAAGATGAAGGCAACAGTGTAGCTAATTCCCAACTCACTCTAGACACAGGATCAACATGCATAATTGTACCTATCACTTAATCTCTGTGATTTTTGCCCTTTATTCAATAATCTCATGATCCTAGGTAACTGGTAATCACCTGTCTTGTATTCTCTGTTCTAGTTTAATTGCTTCATTTTACAATTATGAAAAGGCATTCAAGGACAAAATATATCTTCCCCCAAAGCCACGTTTTTTGACCTCAGGGATGTTGATTCTTCTAATTCAGCCAAATTTTGCAAAACATCTCAATATCATTTGGGTGCCTGGGTACTTCAAAAGTCACTTTGTACTTTTCTATCCATTCTTCCTGCTACATACTTTTGTCTAGGGGCTAGATCCCCCCACACATACATAAAAATGTGCTGAATTCTTCTCTACAAGCCTTCTCTGAACTCTGTCAGCTACCATCTTTTGAGCCTGAAATTTGAATTTTCCTGCTCTCCGTGAAGATAATACATCTAAAACTATGCTTCAGGCCACAAACCTGGTACGTTATTTTAGCATTAAAACACCACTTTCCCCCAACAAAACAAATGAATAAGTGATGTTTGTACTTTAAAGCGGAGAAAAAATATACAGTACTGACTACAACAAAATTCCCATGTAGGCTATATAATGCTGGTGTTGACTAAATGAAAGCAAAGGGGATCAAAGCAGAGAGACAAATTCTAATAGAGTGTATGTCCACTTATTCCAGCAACACAGTTTGGAATAAGAGAGCTCTTGAAGCAGAATCCATATTGAAAGTTGTACATATTGTTTTAGCTTAGATTCATAAAGAGATGAACAGCTTCACTCTTTATTAGATCTAATCTAAATACCTGCTCTTTGTGCTCTGTGCTAGGAGATATTTATGCTATCAATTCAAGTTTATACGAAGCATCAGGAGGACCACTCCATGTAGCTCTGCTGACTCAAAATAATGACTTGTAAGGGAGCTCTAATGACAGAACAAGGGGCAATTATAGACACAGCGTGAGGCTTGGAATAACTGTGTGATGTATTCTGTGCACTTGATTGACCTCATCTTCAAGTTCATTTGTGCCTCACTGTTGTAGACACAGCCTATGCCTCTGGGTATATGCCTTGTTAATTTCAATATGAGAAGACAAAGTGGATTAGATGCAATGGCTCAGAAAAAAACTATGGCGCACTGGTACTTGGCAAAAAAGTGATGATGCTCTGGGGTCTACCAGAAGAAACCAACAGCAATCTCTTAAGGAAAGATGAGAAGGTTTAATAACCGATAGGAAGTGTTAATTCATTTCTGTTCTTTGGACAACTACAACAACGTGTGTCTCTTTGTAGCTTAATGTAACTGTGGTGGCTGCTGGGAGACTCAGAATTCCTTATGAAAAGGAACAGGAAAGCTAAGAATAAGAGTTTACTATAAAATAAGGCTACAAAGGTGTTCAGAGATCAGGTTACTTTAAAATCATTTGGCAGGCTCTTCTGCACATGTCACTTTGAAATACACCACTGCTGCATTACAATTTAGAGAACAGGGAGAAAGGGAGTCTTTTCTGATGAATAGTCTATAATCCCAATTCTATCCAAGTTTACTTAAAAGAAGTGGGTACAAGAAACAGAGAGGAGAAGTGAATCCATTGTTTGTATTTTTATTGATAGTAGTGTTTACAAAAAGGAGAGAGAACAAATTCTCTTGTTCCATTGTGCACAAAATTATAGAGTAAGTTCAAGCACATAACAATATTGCAGGCTGCCTTGAAAACAACATGGAATAACCAATACTTATGCAATTTCTCAGAAGTATAGCTTTGATTCTAAATTGGTCGAAGAGAGGCGTTCCAAAAGAGCTGTTTCACCAGCCGTGGTTGGTTGTTAATAGTACAATCTAGTCATGACACCTGCCCTTCAAAACCAAGTGTTAGAAAAGCCTAAGCCTTGGGAGAAACGTGAAATCGATATTCTCTAAATGCTACTGGGAACTACTTATTTACTCTTCTGCTGTTAGCTGTGTGTGGTCTTGAGAAAGACATGAAAAAACACATAATAGGAAATCAAGAAACATCTCACTCATAATACACAAATAAAGCAAAAATCTACCTGAAAATACAAGGCAAACACCACAGAGTGATTAAAGACTGGAATATGGGAAACTATTCCAGTTACCTCTCCTCCAAATTTTAGGTCAGAATTCATCCTTGCTGATATTATATGAACATGAGAGTTACTTTAAAGGAGATAAGATTCTTGGAGGCCATTTGTTTTTTTAAAAGGGTCTCATTAGTGAGTCCTACTTGACTTTCAACTCCTGGGCTTCCTAAATCACCTTCAAAGTGTTGGACACAGGTCAGTACTATAATGCCCAACTAGATTCTGATGTTTTATAAATACTTTTTTTTTTGCCTGCAATGTTAGAGAAAGAAGACACATGCTCAACCACAAAGCATTTTAAAAGAAATTGGTTTTCAATAGCCTGCATAAATGAACAAGTATTTGTACATTCTCTTCAAGACAATAATCAAATATTGAGGACCAATTATAAACAGTATACAGAATAAGCATATGTGAATTTTCAGATTACTATAGGAAAACAAACACAACTTATAGTCTCACAATTAGAATGATGTTCTCTTTCACTGAGGTCATATCATCAACATAAAGCAAGAAGATGTAGAAATGTAAAGAAACACACAGAACCTCCACAGGACCAAGGGCCTCTTCTCCCATTAATGTCCAATCCTGGAGAGGGAAGCAAGAGTAGGTGGGTTGGTGAGCAGGAAGAGAGGGGATGGAATAGGGGGGAGGGTTCAAGGGGAAAACAGGAAAGGGGATAACATTTAAAATGTAAATAAAGAAAATATCTAACAAAAGAAAAGAAACACACAGAAGACTGTCTATACGTCTCAATAGTTGATTTTCAGTTTTCTTTTAATAGCACTACCACTGGGTCTGGATAATAAACTAAGAGGACTCTCAGAATAAGGCAATGGTATTACTTTATTAACATTTATTTTTTAAAAGTTTAAATTAAGATAAAATGTAATGAGTTATAACAAAAAAGTTACTTTCAGAATATCTGTAATTAGAAGCTGACAGATCCTGCGAAGAGTTTTGTCATAGGATGTTCTTTGATTCAAGCTGTTTTGCATTCATGCCACACTGAAGAATGCTGTGCTAGATTTTTAAAGCTTCCAATCTTGGTTTACTCCTGCTAGTAAGCATCTGTTCTCCCTCCATAAGATAATTTTTCTTTGGAAATCATCTACCAAATCTTTTATTTGTGTATAAGGCTATGTCCATGTCTCCCATCCTGGCACATGATTCAGATCTGGCCACTCTGGGCCTTTTTATTAGTGGAGCCCATAGCTCCATTTCAGCATCAAACACTGCCTGAAAACAACTGGATTAGATTAGAAAATACTTCCATAAGACATTGAAACTAAATTCTGATACTCCCAATTATTTGTTGGTTTATTTGCAATTAAATGTTTGCTGAGCACTTAATATACCAGAGAATCCACAGTGAAAATAAAAATCATAAAATTTGAAAATAATTTTAGAGCCATATAGATCCTGGAAATTTAAAAGTCAAAAACATTAATAAGAAACATAGAGGATGAGTAATTATATCCAATATTTTTAAAGAACATGTTTAAAGAAATAGGTGAGAAAACAAACAAACAAAAAAAGCTATACTGTAAGTATTAAAGCCAAAACTTTGTGTTGCTCTACTAAGGCAGCTGTTAGAGTCTAGAATCTGTTGTTTCTCTATGACTTTCATCTGATCAAAATAGGCAGCATCTAAGCTACATGTGACCTCAGTACTCAGAAGGCAGAAATCAGTGGACTCTCAGTTCTAGACCAACCCAGATACATTAAAGTATTTTGCCTAAAAGGAAGAAAGAAAGACCAAGGCTGGGGATGGGAGAGGAAAGGGAGGAGCAGAAGGGATAGTTTAATGAACAGTATAAGAAAGAGACATATAGTAACTAACCACTTTATAATACAAATTAGAATACTAGTTACAAAAAATAAGAGTCATCTCAAGATAATGATACTCCCCCCAAAAAATTTAAAACCTCAGTACCTGATGTTTGACACCACTTAATGATTTGCTGTTCAGAGAGGTAACAAGGGCTTCAAATAATACAAGATCCTACTATTCCTCTTGCTTGAAAACCGGAACTAGTTGGTAAGACACTATTGCTGAGGGGTCTATACAGCTTGATTACAGAATGTAGAGAAATCCATCAGAAACTAAGCCGGAAGCATTCCTCCTACAGTCGAGCATCCATGGTATTGTAATGAGCTCTACAGGTTTCTGGGGAGAAAAGATATCAATGGTTTTGCTGGCTAGTTTTATGTCAACTTGAAACAAGCTTCAATCATCTGAAATGAGGTAATCTCAAGGGAGAAAAATGAAAATCAGATCCAAATCCAGGGCATTTTCTTAATTAGTGGTTGATGGGGGAGAGCCAGCTTATTGTGGGTGGTGCCAGTCCTGAGCTGGTGGTCCTATATAAACCTATATAAAGAGACCTATATAAGAAAGCAGGCTGAGAAAACCATAATGAGTTGCCAGTAATTAGTACCCCTCCATGGCCATCAGATCTTGGCTTCAGGTTCTAAACCTGTTTGAGTTGCTATCCTGATGTCCTTCCGTGATGAACAATGATATGGAAATATAGGCTAATAAACAATTTTCTTCCTGTACTGACTGGTTTTATGTGTCAACTTGACACAGGCTGGACTTATCACTGAGAAATGAGCTTTAGCTGGGAAAGTGCCTCCATGACATCCAGCTGTAAGGCATTTCCTCAATTATTGATCAAGGGGGGAGGGCCCCTTGTGAGTAGTGCCATCCCTGGGCTGGTGGTCTTGGGTTCTATAAGAAAGCAAGCTGAGCAAGCCAGTGGAAGCAAGCCAGTAAAGAACATCCCTCCATGGCCTCTGCATCAGCTCCTGCTTCCTGCCCTGCTTGAGTTCCAGTCCTGACTTCCTTTGGTGATGAACAGCAATGTGGAAGTGTAACCTGAATAAACCCTTTCCTCCCCAACTGCTTCTTGGTCATGATGTTTTGCAGGAATAGAAACCCTGACTAAGACTTCCAGAATTGTTTTAGGTTATGTTGTTTCATTGCAGCAATAGTTGCCCTAAAACAACAGTCTTACTTAGCCATGAATTCACTGGACAATGATAACAATCTGCCAGGTAAGATATTCCTGCAGATGAAATAATACCTATTCTGGAAATAATCAACTTTGTTTTAGATTTAAAACTCATACAATGAATTTATGTTTGACACTGTAAACCCTGTCTAAAACCTATGGTGAGGAGGTGCATTAGACTGTATGTGAAAAGAAAAGAAAAGAAAAGAAAAGAAAAGAAAAGAAAAGAAAAGAAAAGAAAAGAACAAGAGAAGAAAGAGAAAGAAAAGACAGAAACTAGAACTGGAAAGGGCAAGGAAGGGTTAGAGCAAAGACTCAGTGATTACTTTCAGAGAACTTAGGGTGAATTACCAGCACCCACATCGCAGCTCACAACCTTATCTCTAACTCCAGTCTTAGAGGTTTGATCGTCTTCTTCCAAACTTGTGGCATACATGCAGGCAAAACATTCATGCACAAATAAATGAACACTTTTTTCTTTTAAATAAAAAGATATAAGTATATTGATATAGGAAAGGAACTTATAGGGAGGACAGAAGGTAAGAATGTAGGAAGATTAGAGGGGGATACAATAATAAAAACGTATGTCACATGCATGAAATGAACAAATGTCAAATTTAATAAACATTATGCTAAAAGTATAGTCGATACTTTCAGTTAGAAAAAAACACTGGAGAGTGATAAAGGATGACACCTAATCTCCTTTCCTGACCTCTGCATGCTCATTCAAGGGCGCACACACCTACATATATACCATACCACACAGAGAGAAAGAAACCCATATTGACTTATTTAATTGAAAAGACAGGCATGATTCCAATTTCCATCTGAGATTATAAATGCACTGAGATTAAGGCAAGTTTTCTTGACCCAAACAGTATTCTTAAAGTAAGAAATCACCCCAAGCACAGAGTTTACTTGGAGAACATTCACAGATCCTTTATTAAGGACACAAAAAAGTACTTTGGCTAGGTTAAGACATGCCTAAGCATCTTTGTGGCCTTTCTTTTTTTTTAACTATAAGATTTTTAAAAATTTATTCCTTAACTGTATCATATAATTCTTTTGATTACTTCCTCCCCTAACTTTTTCCAGATACAACATCTCATTCCCTACACATTCAACATTGTCTAGCTGTTTTTAATTCCTTCAAGACTAATTTGTTCTACCCAAATACTTTTGGAAATGTGGTCTTCCACTAAGGTGTTTACTCTTGGAGAAACCCATCTCTCTTACTCCCCGCAAAAACAAATTCCCAATAGCTTCATGGCTAAGGAGAGCATTGTGTGCTCAACTCCCCTCAGTGAGATTTGGTCTGGCCTGGGCTTGCAGATGGTTTGTGCATTGTATCACAACTATTGTGAGTCATGTGTGAAGCTATCCTGCTGTGTCCAAATGATATGGTTTCCTTGTAGTTATCTTAAACTACCCACTATAGGTAAAGTATAGTACCCACTAAAGAAGAAGTGGGTTCTTCTTTAGGACCTATGAACTGTCTAATAATGCCAGATATATGTTTCATTTTGTGGATGGACACTTAAATCCAATCCAAAACAGGTTGGTTTCTCTCATGATGTATGTGCCACTATTGGCATATTCTGTCAGACCTGTCATCATTGTAACTGGGATTCATTGCTGGTTATGATCAGTGATTATGTTTTACCTCTTGAAATGCACATGCTAACCAAGATCCAGAAAGAAAAATGTCATGTTTTCCTCACCTATAAATACTATCTTTGCATCTTTAGGAATGAATGTGTCTTTCATTTGGAATACCCAAAGAGCTCAGGAAACTGCTGAGTTGGGGGAACTTTCAAGCAAAGAGAAAGGCAATTCATTTGTATCAAGAGTCAAAGTGGAAAAAGAAATTAAACTAAAAGAAAAAAAAGACTCAAAGGGAAAATTGAGCAGGAAGGATTAATTGAGGATGGGGGAGAAGAAGATAGGTAGAGAATGGAGTACTAATGGAAAGAATAAATAGCACCAAAGTCCTTTCAAAAAGATATATGAAAATCAGCTGTTGATAAGGCTCCCTAAACACACACACACACACACACACACACACACACACACACACACACACACACTCATGTGGGGAAACCCTGCTAATTAAGGTTGAAGTCTGCTATGACTGGATAGCTTCTCTGAGCTGGGTGCAAATGGAGGACTCCTGTTACCAGCAAGCCTTCCACGTCTCTGACCATTTCCAGGGAGCCTAAAGCTGACACACACCCTCTACCTGCGGAAGTTCGGGTAGTCCTAGGTAGAACTCCATGTTCAAATTCCTCTTTTCTCCTTCCTTGCCTTCCTCCGTAAGAAGTCAGCCAACAAATACCCGGGGGTCCTGGAATAATGCCTCCCCATTAAATGACGTATTCACAGAACTGTAAACTCAAAGCAATAGTTTTCATTTACCCGTAAAATTCCTTCTCACGCTCTAAAGGTCCATATATACCTCTGGTTCATCCCAAATAAAGTGTATGTAGACAAACCCACCTCACATAAAGGTATTCACACAAGATAAGATCATCTACGAGAGCCATTTTATTAAAGGTCGTCAGAGAAGGCCTTCACCCAAAAGAGCTAACATTAAGACACTTCTCTCCACCCACCCTCAACCCCCACACTCACTGTCACCCAAAATGGAATCCTGCAATGCAATTCTGCTTCATCCTTCCAACCGGGTACATAGAGGCACCTGGATACCCTGAGAGGGAGGAAGCAGAGGACATAAAACTACAGTTGGAACACTGACACACATACGCACTCACACATTTACTTGCAAGGAGTTAAAATGGTGACACGCTCTAAGAGAACAACAATGCCCCTACTAGATAGCAGGGACTAACAGTACCAGGAATGTAGCTGTTAAGCAGTGAAGCACTACAGATATTCAAACATTAAAAGGCATTTCCATTGCTCTTGATTACCTTCTATAACTCCATCTAGGGCATGTGTGAGTGTGTATGGCTAGTAGTACTGAAGATGTCTCATACTAGAGGGATAGAACAGGAAAAAAAAAATCAATGGTTTTTTTTTTTTTCTTTTGTACTGACCTGGAAAGTCCATCTCTACTAGCAAGTTTATATAAGGATGAAAGTCTAAATAACTTTATAGATTGCCCCAATACAAACTAACATATTCAGACCAAAGAGAGTATAGCTCAGTGGTATAGCATATATTCAGTATGCAGGGGACCCTGGGTTTGATTTACAGCTCTGCCAAAAGGAAACAAAGCAAGAATAAAAAATGAGGTAGGGGGTTGGGGGAAAGGAAGATGTGAAAAGCCATCAGACACTTTATAGTATAATGTTTTTTGATCACAAGCTACATAGATGTTTGAGATTTCTTATCAGGGCCTCAATGGTTCTGTCCTCTCAACGTTTATATGCTAAACCCCTAATCTCCATATGATGATTTTGGACAAAGGAGACATTTGAAGGACATCACCAGATGATATCTTGGGATTTAGATTAAATATCTTCCCTCAATGTGTATTCACCAAGAAGAAGGCATGTGAGCGCAGTAACAGACCTACCATCTAGGAAGAATGTCCTCGGGTTGAACTACAGCTAACCAAACTTGATTTGGTATTTTCCTGAAAGTAGAAAACTGTCTTATGATTCTTACATTCATCTTCATGAAGCCAAAGGGTGTAATACTGATTTCAGGATACTTGCATAATCTTGCAGCATGTCAAAGAGACAAATCTATGAAGCCTGAGTGATTTAATGTATTCTAGAGACTTCGTAGGATTTATCAAAGCAGGATCAGTTGTCTACAATAAGGAACAGAAAGACACAAGTTAATGAATAAAAAGAAACAAGCCAAGCATGGTGATTCCAGCTTCTCAGAAGAGTGGGGCAAAAGGAAAACAAACTTAAGACCATCCTAGGCTATATAATATCAAAAATAAGATCCAATATCAAAAATTACAATAAAGGGGAGGGGGGTGGCTGCAGATTTAGCTCTGTGGTGGAGTCTGGTTAGTAAAGCCTTGCATTCAATCCCAAATCCTACAAAGGAAAATAAGTAACTAGGCATGGAAATCACTTTTACTCTAAGGAAAATAATTTAAATTTGATTCTAAGGATGTGTTAAGAGTTTGTGAATTAAGCATACTATCCAACCATTTTGGAGTTATGAGCAAACACATTCTTACTCTTGTTCATATCTCAAAGATCCTCAAAAACAGATTCCCCAAGATAACTAGTTGCTAGGCAGCAATATTTTAATGTCTCACCTTGAGTATAAGAAAGTATTCCATTAAAGATAAAAAAGAAGATAAGCTATAACCATATTTTCAAATTCTGTACAACTATGGGGTCGTTATTAGAAATTTACACCAGTGGTATTTATTACATCAGTATTTACTGTATTAAATATATTGGTATGATAAGTGTTTACCACAATTTAAGCATTTGTATTAGTTTCTTGTGGCTGCTATAACATATTGAGAAGCTAGTGGTTTAAAATGAGATTTACTCATTCACAGATTTTAGAGCCTAAAATCTAAATTAAGTTTTGAAGAGAACAATGCTCTCTTTAAAGTGTGCAAAATGGATAGATCTCCCATATTCTCAGAACCCCAACCAACCCATGGAACTCCATCAGATATCCCTCTCTCTCCACCCAAATGGCCTTCCTTTCTTTCATGCCTTCCATGAAGACATTTGTCTCTAGATTTAGGAAGCAACAATTCAATACAGGATACCATCTCACAATTATTAATAACATTTATGAGAAATCATATCCTAGACATAGTCTCATCCAAAAGACCAAGAATTGGGATTGAAACATATGTGTCACCATTCATTTTGATTCATAATATTAAAAATGCAAGTCACTTTTTTAAAAAAGTCAAACATTGTGGTATTCCAAAAGTAGTATTACAAGTAACCAAGTTTACAAATCATTAATTTCAAGGCATATGTTATTTGAATTTATTGTGTGGATGTGTGTATGCATGCATATATGTGATCATGTGCATGCGGGAATGCCTATACTGCTGTGGTCATGTGTGTGGCTCAGAAGCTATAATTCTCTACCTTGTTCTCTAAGATAGGGAGGGCCCTTTGTTGATCCCATAACTGTCAAGCTCAACAAATTTCTATCACAAAAGAACAAGCCCAGCTAGCCAATGAATCCCAGTGATACTCAGATTTTTACATGGGGCTAGGTGTCACACTAGAGTTGCCATGCTTCTTTTGTGAACCCTTTACTAATTAAACCATTTCCTTAGTCCCTAATGTTATTTTTAATATTTCAATATCGCAGATTGTTTTTCAAAAGATGACTTTAGCTTAAGAGTGACCAATAGATGGAAGACATTAGCTGATATTTTCTGTATCAGACACTCATGTTATCAACCTGCTTCAAACATTTGAAACTATTTAAAAGGGGGAAATAAAATAAAAACACTTTAAAGTCATAAAACTTCAGATGGTGACTTCCATCTACACGTATAAAAAATTCTTATTTTTATCTTGCTCTCACTGTAGCCACCCTTTCTCCATTTACAATGAGAATTACAATTTAGATTGCTGCCCTACATGTCTGAAGGTGACTCAGTGGGGAATAGAAGAGGAAATCACTGCGATATGGACAAGCGTGGCGATATCTGTCACACAAACAAAAGAGCATCTGTGAATGCAATCGACTCCTTTCAATGATGCATTCAGTTAAACAGCTGAATAAAAACATCAATGCAGAAAACAGTCATTAAAACAACACAAAAGCCACATCATGTGCTTGTGTCACTTTAAAAGTATATTTAAAGAAAATTTTATTTTTATCTATAAATGCAAATAATGGGTTTATGCTTTTGACATAGGGAATGGCTACACGTCCTTTCTATTCACATATTTGAAGTAAACATGACTAACAATATTGTTTTATTGAAAACATTTCTGTTACCAATGTAGACAATACAACTCCAAACTGATTTAGTGAAAAGATCCAAGTAAAACAGAATCCAAAAAGCAAGAGTAACATTAAAAAAAAAAATCTGTTTCTGAACAAGTACCAGCTTAGTACCACAGAGTGAGCAATTCACGGATAATGGGAATTTATTCTTTCAAAGGTCTGGGGGCTGAGGGCCAAGATCAAGGAACTAACAGGTTGTGCCTGGCCTTTCTACTTCTAAGAAGGTGCTAGGAATTCTATGCTTTAGAACAAAGGAATACTGTGTCCATACAAGGCAGTAAAGCCTCTTTTCTCTCCTTCCCCTCCCCCTCCTCCTCTCCCTCTTTGTCCTTTCTCTCTCTCTCTCTCTCCCTCTCTCTCTCTCTTCTCTCTCTCTCTGTCTCTCTGTGTGTCTATCTCTCTGTCTCTCTCTGCCTCTCTCTTTATCTCTCCCTCCCACTCTCTCCCCCTCTCCTTCTCTCTCTCTCTCTCTCTCTCTCTCTCTCTCTCTCTCTCTCTCACACACACACACACACACACACACAAGCATGCATGCATACACACAAATAAGCAAATGTGAAAGGTAAATGGCCTTAAAATATATTCCAAAAAAAATATTTGATTATATTATTTCAGGTGAAAATATATAAAGAGTAAATCTCTTTCTCCCAAATTCTCCAGCAAATTCAACGAGTACTTCCTAAAGTTGAGGTAATCGAAGCAAGCAAAAAGATATACTACTGTAACTGGCTAGAAAAATAGACACTAAGGAATCCAGAGAAAGGAAATAACAAATCACAACATGGAAAATGATCGTGTTCCTGTTTGTTTACATCATATATATGACTGCTAGAAATAATTTTATCTGGGTTGTTCTAATGATCTTGATTATTTTAATTAGTAAATTCTTAAGAGTGGTACAGAGAGACCGAACGAGCAACTCAAAGAATCAGATGCAGATATTTGCACCCAACCATTGGACAGAAGCAGTTGTTGAATTAGTAAAGGCTGAAAGAAGCTGAGGAGAAGGATGATTCTGTAGGAGGACCAGCAGTCTCAGTTAACCAGGACCCCTGAGATCTCTCGAACACTGGAACACCAAGCAGGCAGTATATACCAGCTGATATGAGGCTCCCAACACATATACCGTAGAGGACTGCAGGGTCTGTGTTCATTCAGAGATGATGCACCTAACCCTCAAGAGACTGGAGACCCCAGGGAGTTTATAATCAGGTCTGGTGGGGGTGGGGGCATCCACATGGAGACAGGCAGGTGGGGAGGAGGTATAGGATTTGGAATAGTCAGAGGGTGTATGGAGGGGAGGAGAGAGGGGAATAAAATATGGAGTATAAAAAATTAATTAATAAAAATGTAAAATAAGAGTAGTATTGATTTGGCTGTACATATAATACATGTTTAAACTTTAAAACAAATACACAGCATTGTCTTTCAGAGCATGACACCGATCCCTTTTTCAATGGGTGGTGTTTGATTTTATATTGCAAGTTCTCATTTTCATAGTTAAACACAAAATAAATAAACTTACAACATATATAAATACCACTAGGCATAATGTCTTTGCTCAAACTTTGGATAGTTACAAATACTGGAACATGAAAACCTTAGTTACTGAAAAACTGTGTCATCTACTACGTAATCACAGTACTGTAATCATACCAACCGAATGAACTTTAATAAAATTAGTATCTAAACAATCAATTCATATTTTACATTTTCAAGTTGCCCATCAAATGCCCTTTATAAACTGGTTGAACCAAGGAACATGTTCATAATCAAGAATTGTATAGTATGTCGCTTCAGTAGTCTTTAAATCAATTCTGTTCTTATGACTTTATCTATTACAATATTACATTTGAGGATAGCTTATATAATCATTCATAACAGGGATGGTTCTGATTCCACATGGCTGAGTTTGTTTATATCATGTCTAGATCCATTCTAAGTGGGTAAAAACATCCTTTCTGTGATCTAAGCATACCATCACAATATTGTGGCAAGAAACATAAAGTTTCCAATCCCATTGCTCTTGCTAGATTTTGCTTCCTTAGTCAAGATGACATACCTGTATCTGCATTGTGATGGGCTGTGTCTCTCACCTGCTGAATCAACAGACAAGTGAATAAACAATTCTATGTTTTCAGAAAGAAATGAACAAGAACTATACAATATAATTTTCATAAATGTTCTTGTGCTTCCTTATCTGGTCTCACACTTTCTCACCATTTCATTTACTGCAATGCTCTTGTTATAATCAGTGAGTCGGGATCTCAACATGGTTACCCACTGAAGTCCACACCTTGAACTAGCTTTCCCGTTGGAGTGTTTATGTTTATGAGTTTGACAGATAGATAACTTCATTTAATGCTCAGAGTAGCATGCAGAGTATTTACATTTACTCCCTTCCTGAATCCAGGCTATTTTTGACCCTTAATTTTCATTATCTCCATAGTTTTGCCCTTCTCACCGTGCATAGTAATTGGACACATGTCACCTGGTTACCTGTGTTGTTTACTCATTTGTACATTATACATACATTTACTATGCCCATCTATATGTAGACCGTGGATGAGCAGAAGTTTCCCCTCCTTTGAGGAAATACTAAGGAGTTTAATTATATAGCCATATAATAATATTATCTCTAGGTTTATAAAGAACCAGCAAACCATCTTCCAAAGCGCCTATACTGCTTTGCATCCTTACCAACAATGATTCAGAATTGGTAAGGTGAACGAACATGTTCATCTGCAATTTTATTATTTTATTTTATTCGTATTCCAGATGTTGGTCATTCCCACGAATAGATATTTGATAACTAATTTGTGGTTTCAATTTGAATTTTCCAAAAGTTACATGATGCCAGCGCTGTCGTATAGTTATTTTTCCATGTGTGTATCTGTCCTTTAGTGATGCTAGCCTCCTGGAAAATGCTTCTGTCCTTTTGCCTTAGGCAAGACATAACAGCTGGATGTGGGTAGAATCAGGTACTTTCTCTGCTGCTGGCATGAGAAAATGTAAGAGTTGTAATTGGCTATTTCTCTTTAATTGAGATAGTTAGGCATTGCTCTTGGTCACTGATAACCTCCATCAACTTATTGTTGTATAATAGTAGTTTCTCTTGAGGGCAGGACTTGATAAGAATAGAATGTTCTCATACCTGACTGCTCATCTCTACTCCCAGAAGCACACATGAATTTTGCTCTGAGGCCCTGGTTGAACCACTAGAAATATATTTGATAGAGCGGGTGTAGAATCCATGACTGGGATTCTGGCATCTCTAACTCTTCTAAAGGGGTTTTCATTGAGCATCTAGCCCACAACTGTCAGCATCAGTCCTGCATTTCCCTTTCCATCACTGATTGCCAGATGATTCTGCCCATGCACTCCTGCTCCAGTAAGTGGTATCTTTCTGCATGTTACTCTAGTTTAGGAGTCAGGGCTTTGTTCTATAACCTAAAATTTTTATATCTTTAAGAAAATATTTTTTTCAGTTCATTGAGTTTTCTACTAATTATTAGGACTGAGAAACCTCTACCCTCCTTAAATGCTGATGCAGAAACCCAAAGTCTCTACATTTTGTTTCTAGTTTATTGTTTCTTCATTTTTGACTTTTATGCCCAGACCGAAGAGAACCGTAAATATTGTCATCAGCCTCCATGAGGCTGCTTCCCCATGGCAGAGCTCCTGAAATAGACCGTGAGATTACTCACAATCAATGCCATCTTCCTGCTGAGTTGATGGTTTTAACTCCAAGTGAAATCCTCACTATAATTTTTAAACATTAAAGAATATGCTTCCCATACAGTACCAGCAAAAGAGATTAGCAGAATATGTAAACAGGCAACTGGATGGTGTAATATGGCATTCACAAATAATGTCTCATGGAGGTAAGGCTGAATGGAGAAAGCATAGACAATGAAGCCTGTGTTGCCTGTTTCTTCCTTTACTGCCTTTGAGTATGACGCCATGTTCTCTTTTTCTTCCATCAGAAATATAAGTGTTATTGCCAAGCCCATCACTTAACGTAGCACTATCTCCCATGACCTATCTAGGCTCCAGAGTGAAGAACTTTGAGTCGCCTACTATTTGTGTGCTTCTTTATATGGACACAGTGCATGAGGTCTCCACTTCAGTTAATAGAAATTCCAAATTCAGTAATCTGGTGCCCAAAGAAAACATATTGGCACTTATGAATAGAAGATAGCCCTCATAGAAGTTCTTTAGATAAGTTTTGATGTGACACTCTTGCAGACTGGATCTGTTCTCTCCACATGCCATCTTAGATTTGTAGAACTCTTCTGTATTCACAAAACCACATTAAGTTCCCAGCTTCTCTAATCCATAATTCCACAGGACATCTAAATCTCAAGGTCTCTAGATTGATCTTGGTTCATCACAGGTTCTGAAGGGGCAGGGTCCTCACCTGCATCCAACCACTGTTTCCCAAGGAATACGAGATGCTTGCCCGTTATGGCAGGCCTCAGAGGAAGATAAAGATAGAGTTAGCAGAATATAGATGACTAGATACCAGAAAGCTAAAGAAACATGATGTCTTCTCTGGAAGAAAATTACAAATTCATGTTACCCATGACGTCTGATCTTGCATGAGCAACTCAAAGGTGAGTTTAGTAGATTTGTGGTCATTTTTTCTCTCTTTTATTTTCCTCCAAATTGTATTGACATCATGCCTGTGTCAGAAGTTTGGTTTCACTTAGGATATCATATTATTTTCTATTTAGATTTACAATGTACTAATAATATTGCAATTAATTTAATTGATATTGGGTGGACTTTGGCACTTTGTTCTGAGGATTAGCCAAAAATCAAATAAAGAAAGTGACAACTGTGTGTGTGTGTGTGTGTGTGTGTGTGTGTGTGTGTGTCCATGTGCAATTGTTCTAAAATCCCTCCATCCTTGGAAAATATACATATACTTTGTTGGGGTTGTTTTTGTTTTTGTTTCATTTTTCCCTAGTGTTTAGCCTAAGATGTTTACTTACTTGCTTACTTTTTTTTCTTTTTTGAAGCAGAGTCTCTCTGTATGGCTCCAGTTGTCCTGAAACTCATTCTATAGAGCAGACAAGCGTCAAACAAACAAAAAATCTACCTGCCTCTGCCTCCCTAATACTGGGATTAATTAGAGCTATGCACTACTACACCCAGTACTTTAAGGTATTTTATAATGCTTAATGATAATTTATAAAATTTGATTGACATACATTTCATTTTCACCAATATTGTTTTAAAGGCAAAGTAATAAATATTAATTAACTGTATGTCAATATTAGATCAATTACAGAACAAGTCAAATGAAAATTAAACTTGCCACACCTGTCTCCTACAACAAAGGAAAAAAATATAAAGAAGGTGGTATGGAGATGAAAAACACATCACAGTAATTTCCATGGTGGTATAAGAAACAATAATTCAATTTTTTAAAGGTCCGAATCTTCAGTGTCATTTGTGTAGTTAAAAGTTGTAGAAATGACAGAGAAAAGAAAGAAGCAGAAGAAATCACATCTGACAAAGTCCTGAGTAGGGGTCATTAGTGTTAAATAAATATTCATCGTTCACTTTCCACTCAGATTGAAATGCTGGCAGGCTGAATCTCAAAGGCTCAGGAGACCTGACTCTCACAGAAGTGCAGTTTTGAATTAACAAAATATATGGAGCTCCGTAAAAGTACTTCAGTTCTCAGGCCCTGGGGCCATTTGAAGAAAGAAAAATGGAGGTATGCCGAGGAGCCTTTAAGGATTGCTTCTCTTTTCAATCCATCAGAAGCGGCAGTAAAAATCGCATTGTATCCTGTTATGGCCTGAATGTTTATGTCATCCCAAATTCATATCTTGACATCTATGGTAATAGGTGGGGCCTCTGTGAAGTGATTAAGCAATGTGAGTGCAGCTCTAATAACTAATGTTTGTTCTTTTAGAAGACTTCAAAGAGAAAGCTTTACTCTTCCTTGATGGCAGGTTGCAATGTATGTAACAGGAGGAAGATCACCATACATGTGGAATCAGTTTGTACCAACTCTTAGATTACCTACTCTCCAGAACATAGAGAAATAAATTTCTTTATGTGTATTAGCTACATTTTAATATAGGTTTTATTCACTGCAGCCCAAACAAACTGAGAAATGTCTCTTATAAGTCAATGAACTATATATTTTACAAATATGTATATGTAACTACAATTGTTATCTCTAGTACAATTTAATGTTTAAGAATATATTGTGAGACTAGAGATATCGTTCAGTAATATAATATTTGCTTAGTATGTGAAAGGTGTGAAAGGCCCTAGGTTCAATCCCTAACACACACACACACACACACACACACACACACACACACACACACACACAAATTTTTTAAAAAGCATGCTATAATTTCCTCCAAGATTTCATGAGTCTGAAAAATTCACCTTAAAACAGAAGGCTAAGAAGAGAGGGAACAGCCAAGATGGTTGTAGGTTCATAGAATACAATACCTTTTCTAAATAAAATCCTGGTACTGGTATGGTTGTTTGGGAAGAACATAACAGCCTTGAATTTGAGTCTTGACAGCTTCTAGTTGCTGACTGAAAATATTACTCAACTTCAGGGCCAATCTGAGACTGGAAGTGATTATGCACAAAATAGTTAATCATTCTAGCACCACAGGTTGGCTTAAGTCAATTACTCTTAAGCTAAACTTAGGGAAGATAATTCATCTAAATCTCTGTACAAAGATATGTATGCTTCTGTTTTCATTTGTAAGGTCAGCACTATCATTTTTAAACAATATATTATTGTCAACTAGTACAATAAACAAGAGTATTACAAGGTAGGTCTACTGATGATGAGGAGTGTTTTAAACATTCATCTTTCTATTTCAAGAATGTTTTATTTTGCAGTCTTTTTTTCAATGTCTGCTGTCAAAAAAAAAACAAGAAGAATCTAAACACTCTTGTATTTTAGGGTAACAGTTAAGGATTTGGAGCAGAGGACTGGAAAGGCAGTATCTTGCTTTACTGCAGCACTCAAGAGATTATTTTCACTATTTCTAAAACGTCTTATAAGGAGGAGAGGGAAAAGAAACTTATAAACCATTTAATTACCTCGTTGATTTGTATCAGCCTCTTTAGTTTTGTTGCTGATACAGGGGATAGTTAGAAGAGTTGGAAGGTGAGAGATAGCAAGAAGGCAGCTTCGGTGTGGCTTAGGGATGAGATGCAGAGCATCATTATTGATATTCTTTTTAAAGGGTTCACTGGGGTGCAGCACACAGTCGTCGAGTGAAATGGAAAACAGAAATCCCTTTGAAAATAAGAGATAGAATTCAAGGTCAGTCTCCCACTAGCCAGTATTCCCTCTCCCCTCACCTCTTTTGAGAAGCTGAGAATCATTTATCTGGGTTTGCTCAGTGCATGCTGATGGCATCAGACCTTATCACTGGTTGAAAGAACATTTCACTGGCATATTTTAAAAACAACAATTTATCTTCTCTTGTTCCCAAAGCTAATTTGAACCCCAGAAAGTTCCAATGGGAAAGTAATCGAAAGTTGTAATGCTTTTGATAAAAGTTAAAACTTGCTCAAATCTGTCGTTCAAAGTTAAGTTAGCAAGTGCACTTTGTTTTAGATGGACCCACTGTGCCTGCTATATTCATGAATTTCAAAAAACATCCACATCACTCAAGACAAGAGGGGCATTATTGTATGTTTACTATAAATGTATGAGTGTGTTCTTCCTCATCTGTTCTGTGTGACTTCCATGTTGTAGTTCTGTAGAGAAAAAACATCCATGATCAGTTTCAGACATCTTTACATTAACATGGCACAAAATGCTTAATCCAGAAACATTTAAAATTTAACTCCATATTATTTGGTTTCAGACCAGGGACAAAGGGCTAAGGCACATATTTTATATACCAAAGCATCCCTAAAAATGCCTACCTGTCATACTGTGCCTCCAACTCTCTGCCTCTGCCTCTCCCTCTCTCCCTCTTTCCCTCTCTCCCTCTCTCTCCCTCTCTCTCCCTCTCTCTCCTCTCTCTCCTCTCTCTCCCTCTCTCCCTCTCTCCCTCTCTCTCCCTCTCTCCTTTTTTCCCTCTCTCCCTCTCTCCCTCTCCTCCTATCTCTCTGTAATGAGCCCTTTCTCTCTTCCTCCTCTTCTCCCTTTTCCCCACGGCAACTCCCCTGGCCTCAAACCTTGGGGTCAGTGAACTAGCAGGAGATCAAGTTGCTAATAAACCTGTCTTTAATATAATCTAATCTGGCTTGAATTATCTCATTTCACCAGGTGGCAGAGAAATAACACATATAAGTCTGTGATTGCATAGACTGGGTATAGGAGCTGAGATTTTGTATTTTTTTTTACAATATCCAAGAATGTATGGCTGATCTGTAGAACACAATATGATAAATTCATTAGACATCAGTATTCAGATTATAAATACTGATTCCTGAATGTAAGGGTATTTCTACAAACTCCTGACATGTGAGCATGCAGAAGAAAATCAGTAAAGTCTTTATCATATCCAGAACAAAATTAGTTCAATTGACTTGATATTTTGAGAACATTAAAATATAGATGTGTTGCCAAATGCTCTATTTTCATGCCAACAAGCACTTAAAACACAATCCAGGTTCAATTAAGTACGTTTTCTTGCATGTCTGCTTTTGTGGCCTAAAACATTTGAACTGTTTTTAGAAGGTGTGTGTTGTTGCTTCCCTACCAACAACTAACACTAATTTACAGTCACTGTGAAAAAGTTAATTATAATGCCAATTTTATTCTCACTTTCTTAAATCTTGATCCAGGTATGAATTATATGCTGTCTACAACTGAGTATCATCAGATAACTTTTAATGCCTCTGTGACAGTGTAGAGCAAAATATATGTTTTGGAGAACAATCGACAAAATGAAACTTCAAATTAGAGTTAAAAATTAGAAAAGCAACAAGAAGATAGCTGTTTACAGAAAAGCTGAGGTGGACTGATTCCCTAGTATACATAGGGTAGTTGTAGGGGCAGGAAACATTCTTCTCTAGACCAAATATCTTAAATAACAAGAGAGAAATAAAAGGATTCCCAGCTGTGGTTAGATGTAATGGGAGAGAAACAGAAGTGAAGAACAGATCTTCCAAAGTCAGGCCTCAATATTTTGCATATTTTAATATTAGCAAGTTTGCCACCCTACAGAATCCAGTATGGCTTAAAGCGTCCTAAGGGGACAAGGGATGAGAAGTATAGATTAGATTATATGAATTATATAAATAAAGCAAAAGCAAGGATAAAATGACTATGTTTCAACTGCAATGAATAGTGTCCATAAAAAGGAAAGTTAATCGGATTTAACTACACAAAGAATCTAATTGACTGAGGGCTGATACATTCATAAATGGTCACAATGAAGAAGTGTTTAGCCCCTGTCAAAGAGTGCAATCCTTAGAAGGATCTTTTCTGTTTTCTTTCAGACTGCAATACTTTCCTACCAGGACTGCTCACTTTACTGATTGTGAGACTGGGACTTATCCTCATTATTGAAAATAAATTTATAGTCTAAATATAGCCTAGGGTCTGCTCACCATTGGACCATAGGATGTGGCTTCCCCTCGGCTTCTAATAATATGTTCCCTTCTACACTGAGCCACAGGTCAAAATAGATCTTTCTCTGGAAAATAGAGAAGATGCATTTAAGACTGTCCCTGTTTTCAGCACTGAAGCTCACAATGCCTATGAAATCCCTCTTCTCAGGTGCTAACACCACTAGTGTTCTGTGATTTCCACAGGTCATCCCTAGCTGCTTTTGTGGCTATTGCATGGGATATTGATACATAAACCAAAACCATCACTGCCAAGCTGTTCTCTATTTTCAACTATTCTGCCTCTCCTTTCAGTTGCATGGTCACCTGTTCTGCTGGTATCTTCACATAATTCTGGAACAAGAACAAGAAATAAAGCAACCATCAAATTCAAGAGAAATTCAGTGTAAGCACAGCATGGATGCTGCTTTCTATCACCAGTGCCCAGGCTAACACTGAAAGGCAGTCAAGGAAGATTTTGCCAATTATAAGGATTGGAAGACTGTAAAAGATCGCTTTCCATATGCAGCAAAGAAATTATTTCCTTCTGTGGGTATTCTCCAAACAGCTTCTCCTCACTCCAGCTACTACCAAATTCACAGGAAAAAAAAAAGCAACAACAAAAACAATCTTAAAATATGTTTCAGATATATGCTCCAGGTTTCTTCTCCAGGTGCTATTCATAAAATAGTAGTTCTCATCCTTATCGGTCAAAGTGCTGTTGAAGCCCTGCAGAAGAGTCCTGCTGCCTGTTGTGAACTTTGCTTGAGGGAAACAAGCAAATGAGAACATTTTCATAACTAAAGATTAAGAAACACAACTGCAGCGTGTGTGTGTGTGTGTGTGTGTGTGTGTGTGTGTGTGTGTGTACCAACAAAGAAGTCAGTAATGTCAAATGAGGCTCAGACACATTTCTAGTGCCTAGTGACAGCTGGGAAGCATTGGACAGTCATTCTAACAATGGAAGATGCTCTTTCCAAGAGAGAGTGCAATAAAACAAAATTCTGCGCTCAGACAGTAAAGGAAACACTAGTTTCTTGGGAGGTTTTGCTTTTGTTTGGTTTTTCTTTGGTGGAATATTCTAGGAAGAAATTTTGCCCCATATTTGCAATGAGAATTATAGACATTCAGATCATGATTAAAAATTTAGAAATCAATGAGGGGTGGAGAGAGAGAGAGAGAGAGAGAGAGAGAGAGAGAGAGGTACTTTTTGATGTATACAATATATAAAATGGACATGGAAGATACAGATCCCCTTCTCATTAAAAGTGCAGAAGTGACTCCTTAACTGGCAGGTCACATTGACTCTCCTCTCTGCTTCTTCATCTTCTCATTTTTTTCAATTGCACAATCTTCCTTACACAATTCAGTCCCCCACTAATGATGGCAAAGATACCAAAGCCTCTTTTGAATTGTGACCTTCTAATAAGACGCTCCAATACTACTTTGCACCTCTCATATTTCATTTTCTCCTAGAGAATCATGTTCAAGAACATCTGCCTGCACCCCATAATCACATCCCATTCCTTAGAAGTCTTTCCATCTTCAGCACCTTGGCTCTGCTGCCTTGCCAAAGGCTGATAAAGAAGAAGAGTATATGGCTTTTCTAGAATATTTTCATTTCAACATTGTAGGATGACATAACCCAGTCAAGTTCTCCCAAAGCATTCAAAAGGCACTAAGAATTTTTCTATTCTTTTTTGTTCTATTTCATGTCTCATCTCTCTACAATGACAGCTGGCTTTGACATTGTGCTCCATTCTGATATCAAGCCGATGCCTGGGATAGTTAAGTCAGTGCTTTAACAAGACTGATTCAATCAAGATAAGTAGAAAACACATTGCCAATAAACTGGGTGAATTTATTTGATTACCTCTTAATAAGATGGAGCTATTTATTCGATTATTTTGGTGTTACTTTCTACCATTAAAAGTTTTGTGTTTGTTTGGATTTTGAGGCATGGAATTGTTTTTTTTGTTGTTGTTGTTGTTGTTTTTGGTTTTTTGGGTTTTTTTTTTTGTGTGTGTGTGTGAGGGGCTTCTTTGTTTCTTTCTCTCTTTCTCCTTTAAGCCTTGTTAATAAGTATTGTGATTCATTTGTCAGACACCAGGAGAATCCACCAGAATGACTCTTTGTATTACTTTCTGTTTCAGTTATAAAATGTACTACTTGTCTTTCTTGAACATCCCCAATGAGAATAGGAATATTGTCCAAATAAATGAATACATCAAGCAAATTTTAATTTTTATTTATTTTAGTATATTGTGTTCTAGGAACAAGAGACCCAATGAAGGAATAATAAGAAAGAAATTTTTAAAAGAACATAATTCACATCACTATCTGTACCAAATATCATAAGACTATAATGCCAGTAAGACATTTTAAAATTCCAACCTAATTAAGAAATATGAATATCAGAGTTTTATTTGTCCACATATTTTTTCTGATACCTTTGTGTAACATTTACCATTCCAATTAGAAATGTTTCCTCTGTATTTATTTAACTTAAACTCTGTTAGGCACGCACCGAACAAAAAGTATGGCATATTCTTTTGAATTTTTCTTAATTATTGAAATCATGCTCTGATTTCTAAAGAAGGGAGAAAGTAAAGTTTCTCATTTTTTGCCCTGATTCAACAGTTTGAAAACAGCTGGAGTTTGCACAAGGTCTAGACAGTGCAGCCCCAATCAGAGTGGCCTATTTCACTCTTTCACACCTGACTGTGAGACCTGGTGCCAGGTTATCTTTTCCAGAAAATACCTACGCCAGCAAAACCTGCACATTTTTTTTCTAAGTTTCTGAATTATTACTTGGTCTCCCAGCACATTTTGAATGTAACCTTTTTAATCCCCGCATTGGCAATTAGAGATTAAAATTCCATTCCAAGGGCCATTCAGCAGATGGCATAGCATGGAAAAAATGGAGTTATTTTAAAATTGTATTTACACAGAACACCAGATGAATTTGCCAGGCTGTTTCTTCTCATGTTTATACATTCTCTCATGGAAATGGATTGGTTAAGATGTAGATTTCATTTGCTGGGACTTAGCATTTTATAGGAATTCTGAGGCATCAATTAATCCATCTCTTATGTTCAATGAAGTTGTCATAAAATTTGAAAGGGAAGTCTATGTTTAAAGAAACTGCTTGAGAAGATTAAGTCACCTGAGTACAGGTCACCGTGCTGTGTTGAGAAAGGCCACATGATAATAAAATGGACAGGCCACAGAAGCAAAGCACCTGTTAAACAGAAATGTTATCATATATTAAACAATTTAGGCAGCTTAATTTCTAAGATTTTTTTTCCTTTAGTTTCCTTCAAGAGCTTTTTAAAATACTTATAGCTTTCAAACTTTGGTTGGCATGCATATATACATACAAACAGACAGTCAGACAGACAGACATACACACACACACACACACACATACTTAATGAGTACAGAAAAGTACACAAATAATTAATGTATAACTTTAGTGACATTGAAAAAAGGAGTCACAGAACCACCTTGCAGATTGAAAAGTACAATTATTACTAGTTCCTTGGCCTCTGCTCCCGTATGTGTCCCTTCCCAGATGAATTCCTCCTGAGGTGACCACGCTCTAGTCCTAGCACCATTGGGTAGTTTGCATCATGTCAAAAACTACATAAGCAGACTTACATTTACTCGTCATTCTCACACGTTTGTGAAACATCTATCCTGCTACATGTAGGGCTACATTTCTCATTATCATTGTATATAAGTACATTTGATAAAAAAGACTCATACATACTCTGTTCATTTTATAGCTAATCAGCATTTGAGATGTTTCTAGTTTGGGATAATAACAAAAGATACATTAGTGACCATATATATGTTTGTGTGTGTATATATATGCATATATATACATATATACATATATATATAGTGTGTGTATATGTGCATATATATATATATATATATAGTGTGTGTGTGTGTGTGTGTGTTTGTGTGTGTGTGTGTGTGTGTGTGTGTGTGTGTGTGTATTGGCTAGTTTTATGTCAACTTGACAAAAGATAAAGTCATCTGAAAAGAGGAAACTGTAATTAAGAAAATGTCTTCTTAAGATTGGATTTTATAAAGGCATTTTCTTAGGTAGTGACAAATGGGGAGGACCTTTGAGTATAGGACCACTCCTGGGATGGTGGCCATGGATTTTGCAAGCAAGCAGGGTGAGCAAGCCATTTGGAACAAGCCAGCAAGCAGCCACACTCCATGGCCTCTGCATCAGTTCCTGTGTTGCTTGAGTTCCTGTCCTGACTTCTCTCAGTGATTGATTGTTGTTACTTGAAAGTGTAAGGTGAAATAAACCCTTTCCTTCCCAAGTTGCTTTGGTCATGATTGTTTCATCCAGCAATGGAAGCCTAAACTAAGACATTTGGTAACCGTCATTTAAGATTAGATCTGATGAGTGATGCTTGGGTATCAGGTTATGGTGTGCCCATTCACACATTCTTTCTTGGCATCTTTGTAATCACTAGGTAGCTTCAGTTACTTCTATAAGTATGCAATGTTTGGGAACATTGTTTGACTTATACTCTCCTGAGAAGAAGGAGTGCTGAACATGCCTCCATATTTGTTCACTGAAAAAAAAAAAAAGGGGGTATTTCAGGAATATGACTACAATTGAATTTTTATTAATTAAGGAGATTTCTTTGAGAAATCTTTGCCTGCTTGCAGTGATGTGATGAACTCTGCTTTACAATTCAAACTTGTTCTGTAACCCAAACTTATTTTCTATGGTGTTAATGGAAAATTATCTTTCATTCGATAACCTACTGACCCAACACTGTGTTTGTAAGGACAAAAACTAAAAAATACTTATGATAGGCCTTTTGCATACTAAAAGTTGCAATAATACCATTTTCCCTTATTTATAAAGTTTATGTCCTGTATTCAGTTACAAATTATTTATGTGTATGCACATAGATAGATAGATAGATAGATAGATAGATAGATAGATAGATAGATAGATAGATAGATTTGGGGTAAGCTTTCTATAAGAAAGAATGACTTAATTTTTTAAGATTAATTTTTATTTATGTATATGTATAGGTCTCCCACATGTGAGCAGGTGCCCACCAAGACTAAAAGGATGTATCAGATCCCTCTGGAATTAAAGTTACAGATCGTTGTATGCCATCTAACTTATGTAGTAGAAAGTGAACCAAACTCTATAAAAAAAAAATCAATGCCTTTGTAATTTTTATTTTATTTTGTGGTCAAAACCTCTTTTGAATTCAAACATAAGTCTAAATATTTTTAAGTCCAAACTGTGAGTAATTAGGGTAGCTCTTGTGAATATAGTATTCAAAATATAGTATTCATATTATAAAATATGGAGTAAAAAAATCTAGTATCATAGTTGCTTTACACCTTGACCAATTACATGACCTTTTTTGTTGTTTGTTTTGTTTTGTTTTGTTTTGTTTTGTTTTGTTTTGTTTTGTTTTACGAGACAGGGATTCTCTGTATAGCCCTGGCTGTCCTGGAACTCACTTTGTAGCCTAGGTAGGCCTCGAACTCAGAAATCTGCCTGCCTCTGCCTCCCAAGTGCTCGGATTAAAGGCCTGGGCCACCACGACCAGCTTCACATGACCTTTCTTAATATTAGGTTTCCCTTTGAAAAATTATTGTGAAATAAACATATCTGCCTGGAAGGAACAGGAAATTTAAAATTAAAGAGCACTTAAAAGGCTCAGAAAGCCCAGAAATTTACAAGACACAGAAGGAACTTTCCCAAGATTATGTAACTAGTAAAACATCCCCCTAGAGCTCATGTCTCTAGCTGCATATGTAGCAGAAGATGGCCTAGTGGGTCATCATTGGGAAGAGAGGCCCCTTGGTATTGCAAACTTTATATGCCCCAATAAGGGGAACGCCAGGGCCAAGAAGTGGGAGTGGGCGGGTAGGGGAGCAGGACACAGGAAGAGTATAGGGAACTTTCAGGATAGCATTTAAAATGTAAATTAAGAAAATATCTAATAAAAAAAAGGGAAAAAAATCCCTCAAGTAAACTGTCTACTGGATACAGATGTCAGTTGGTCAGGGGACTCCATCCAAGTAGTTTCATGAGTCATCATACATGCTAGGGTATGCTTTTGCATCATGCAGCTCCACATGTCACCCATATCCCTGGGAGTAATCTCTAGTCTCTGCTACTGTAAGCAAGCCCAGCATTTTCACTGGCTCACCAATGTAGACATGGACAGAATCATTTCTTAGGTATCTCCTGAGTGTCTTGTTTGGGGCAGAAAGATCTTTGTTTCCTTCTCCCAAGGAAAAGTTACCGAACACTCTCAATTGCTGAATCAAATATATGTTGAGGACTTAGTAGAGATAATTTTATTACACAGTGTAACCTCACTGCCAATCATGCAAGGAAAAGTCACATGCTCTCTAGGTTTGAAATGGCCAAAGAGGCTTTTGAGGAGATTTATGTTCAAAGGAGCCTTTGAAGAACCAGCAGTGTACAGATTGAGGGGAAAGCAAGAAAGCTTTTTTTTTTTTAGACACTTTTCAAAGAAATTCTTCAAATGCTTTCACTTTCATTACCCGCTTCTACTTTTTCCCTGCCTTTAACCATACTTGGTGCAGACAACTGCTGCATATAATCATCCAAATAAATAATGAAGTTTCTGTCTTTTCTCTTCATAAGCAGATACAGTCTCCAATACAGATACTTTTTGATGAAAATAGAAAGTTTTTAGAAAAAAAAATGAGGTGGCTACAATGATTTTTACCATTTGTACCAAAAATCAAAATAATGAAGTGACTACAATTTACACAACTTATGTTATCCTATTCATATGAACTGTATCTAGCTACCTAACTATTCCACATACAACCAGGCATTATTTCTTTTGGGGGCTCATGGAATTGTCGTTACTGTGAAGAGCCCAGGCTGTTTTCAAAAGTATTGTTATTATGTATAGGGACATATAGACATCCTCTAATCCCATTAAGTCTCTACTTCCTCATCTTAGAATTTGAATAATAATATTTAGATATGAAGAAATTAAATCATTGTCATAGCTTCCATGTGACATCAGTATTAGAACCTCCCAGCATACTGGTACAGCAAGGATTCTATTAAATGTCCAAGCTGTTAAAAGAGAAAGAGAATAAACACCAGGGGAATGGATTTTAAGTAGTTCCAGAAACTGAGAGGAATATGTAAATCTTCTTTTTACTTCCCCACAAATGTATTTATTTCATGTCATTAAATTTGGTTTCACTCCATGCTTAAATATTTCTTTAAAAAGGTAACATGAGCATTGTCTCTTTCACTTGGTGATGGTGACATAAACATCACTGTATAGCATTGCTGCTACTCTTATTTCTGGCAAGATCTTACACTGTCATAGTATCCAAGCAGTGTCTATGAGGTGCTATGGGACACACAAGCCCTTGTAGGACATACACTATCTGTTTCTACAGTCAGACAGCATCTGTGTTATTTATATAAGGAATTTGTTCTTTGACTAATTAGTTCATGAGCATGGACTTTCTCACCCATGACCTCTGTGCCAATCTTTGCTTAGGATCTGTACCCCACCTCTGAAGTACACACAAGGCATGTAACACAACCAAATAGTTTCACAGGGTGACTTTCTCAGAATGAAGCACTAAACTCCATAATGAAGGTTAGAATGTTAAGTGGAAAGTTTAAAGATATGTACGTGATGTCAACATCAGTATCCCATGTCAATTAGTGAGGAGTAGAGAGGATACTACATGCTCCACTTAAAGTGTTACTAGCATGAATGAAAAGGGATTTTAATCAGTCTAAGCGCAGTTGGCTTTTCACTTTCAATATTATGATAAAGCAAAGTCATTCACCGTACCTGTTTAGGAATTACATGAAGGAAGACTTATTAGATGTAGTTAAAATAAAAATTGAATGACATATATTAAATTAAATTGTAGCTCTTAAGTATCTAGCATCCTGAGTATAGCGATTTTGTGGTTCAGAGATATGTTGTGCTATTAAAATAGAGTCATTTCAAAGTAAAAGTGGTTCACTCATTTAGTAATTAGCTCCATGAGGTTATCTTGAAGACCTGCATACATATCTACAGGTCATATTAAGGGAACCCCTTGCATTGGAATTCCTCTATATTTTTAGCTCTGTGGCATTAGACAAAGGCTGGACTTGTTTGTTGCTTCAACCTCTCATGTATGATGTTGAAAAAAGAGAGTATTTCTAAACACGTAGCAATTATTATTACTTTATCTTATGATTATGGAAATGTTTTATGAAAAAATTGAAAGAGCAGCTAAAATTATTCAGAAACTATTGATTATTTTTTGTGCTTGTCTTCGTTCATAATTTTATCCATGCAATAGTCCAAAAACAGTTCTATACATCAGATTTCAAAATTGTATGTGTTCCTTAATTATACACTAAATCACTTGTTTCCAACCATTTATAAGCAGAAACTATCATTGGGGTCAGTAAAAAAAGAACCATAATAGCACATGGAGCATGTCTTCAATGCACAACTGCCTCCTCTGGTAAGATACCTAGTCTTCAGAAAAGTAGAATCATTTCCCTTTCTACCTAGTCTGTTTGAATCAGTGATAGATTCCATGATGGCCTAAAATTACTGCATAAAGCTGCAAGCAGAACAGATGCTCCACTCCATGTAAGAGCACACTTATAGGTTGTTCCGTGCCAAACAGTCAGCCTTGAAAATATACAAACAACATTTTATAGACTCAACAGGTTATATTTAGGAAGATAGATAGATAGATAGATAGATAGATAGATAGATAGATAGATAGATAGATAGATATGTCTATAAGAATTGGAAAAAAGAGGACATGAGTTTGAATAAGAATGGGAAGCAGTACATGAGAAAGTTTGAAAGGGAAGGAGAAAATGTGATTAAAACATAATATCAAAAATAAATACATTAGGTTAGGTATTTCTGTGAAGAAAAGACATGTGCACACGTGATAAAATATCCATTAAGTCCAGTAATACTCTGATGCTGGTATTACAGATAGTTGGCTCCTGGGAACTGAATTCAGGTACTCTAAAGGAGTATAAAGTTCTTAGCTGGGCTTTTTGGTGCACGCCTTTAATCCCAGCACTCCGGAGGCAGAGGCAGGCAGATTTCTGAGTTCGAGGCCAGCCTGGTCTACAAAGTGAGTTCCAGGACAGCCAGAGCTACATAGAGAAACCTGTCTCGAAAAAAAAAAAAAAAAAAAAAAAAAAAAAAAAAAAAAAAAAAAAAAAAAAAAGAGTATAAAGTTCTCTTAACAGCAGAGCCATCTCTCAAGCCCCACTTCAAATTCATTTTTTATTGTGTGTCATTTCTACTATGAACATCCACTAGAAAATCACATTTCTAAAACAAAACAGTATACACAGTTCACTTGTAATGTAAATGAAGAAATTATCTAATAAAAAAAAATACTGAACAATACAGAACACTTAGTTATATGCATAGTAAATTCCACTATAGAAAGGTTTAAATCTTTTTATTTAGTATATTATTTATTTCTCTCTCCAACTACAACACTAGTACCCATATCTCTGCAAAGACATGATCTGTGCATAGCTACCCATAGGTAAAAGAATAATCATTACAACACAGGAGTAATGCCTATATTTATCTAGCATTATATATTCTTCAGAAATAACTCTCTATTTAACCAACTTAACATCTTCTCTCTTGATCACACAATACCTTCTAGGAAATATTAACCTGAAAGGTCAGAATTCCCCAAGTGTTTCCCAAAGTCACCAAAAAAGATAGAACGATGGAGTGTACAAAAAGTCTTCTAGCTCCTAGACCAGTGATTTTTCTACCACAATCTCATTGCCATCTGAGAACAGTTGCTCAATTTGTCACTTTCACATGGGTGTTGAGAAACACTTAGGCAGAAGATTGGAACTTATAAATGAGAAAGATCCAGAAAGTGATTTACTATCCTCTTGCAAAGGATAAGAAAGCTATTTCTAGCAAATCACAATCCTGAATTCTGAAGGCAACATGAGTCAATAGCTCCTAGGGGCATTTACCCATCAGCTATAACCTTTGTCCCCATATGAGCTGCTGAGGTACTCAACTTCCTAATCATAGTCAGGTTCAGTGTTATGTCTGTCTCAGTGAATGGATGCTGAGATCATTCCTTTCTCCAAAACTTTGGTGTTACAAAAGAAATAATACCTATTTTCTTCTCCTACCCCCGATGACTTAGTACATGGAGAATAAAATGGGAGAAACTAGAGGATGGGTTTTAGAGAACCCATCCCAGCTATTAACATTTTGATAGATTCAAAATGTATCATCTTATCTCATTTTTTTCTGCTTCCACGGCATCATGTGTATGTCTTCTAAAGGATCATAACCTCCACATAGCTTTTCCAAGCTCCCTCAGATTTTAATTATAACTTCACATAATGGACCTAAAACCAAGGGTGGGGACAAGCCTCTGCGCATGAGAATATCAACTGTGTTGACCAGCTGGCAGCTCTGTTTGTATACTCTTGCAATTACTTCCAGGTCATTAAGTCTATCTTAAGGAATTTTTTTTTTACCATTAAGAAAAGAAATATAGATCAGGAATTCAAGGCCCTTACCTAAACATGATAAAAGCAATCTACAGCAAACCAGTGGCCAACATCAAGCTAAATG
>LR749679.1:1479859-1511910 GCA_902729485.2 Mus minutoides | reverse complement strand
CGCCGCAGTCGTTGGGTCCATCCTTTGGATTGAGCTGCACAAATGCTCCCTTTAACTCTTTCAATGTGTGCTTTGTTCTTAATTCTAGGAAGGGGTGACGTGCCCACATTTTGATCCTCCTTCTTCTTGAGTATCATGTGTTTAGTAAATTGTATCTTGGGTAGTCTAGGTTTCTGGGCTAATATCCACATATCAGTGAGTACATGTTATGTGAGTTCTTTTGTGCATGGGTTACTTCACTCAGGATGATGGCCTCCAGATCTATCCATTTGCCTAGGAATTTCATATATTTATTGTTTTTAATAGCTGAGTAGTACTCCATTGTGTAATAATTTTTAGGAGATGCAAACATCTATAAGCAAACCGTTTGCAATCTGAGTCTTGAGAGATTTTTCACATTGAAAACATTTTTAATTTTAAAAACATGACAAGGCTATGTCATGGTCTGAATAAGTGATGTACCTTGATGGTTCATGTATTAGTACCTTTGGTCCCCAGACATTGGCTATTGGGGAAGCATATAGCAACTTTAGGTGTAGGTTTCTCTGTGGGAGGAGTGTGTCCCTGGAGGTGTGCTTTGAAGCTCACCCCTTCCCCTCCATTCTATGCTGCTTAACTGTGGACACAAAGTCACCAGCTGACTCAGAACTCTACAAGTGTGCTAACCACCCTCATGACCTCCATCCCTTCTCAAACTCTGTGCTTCATATCAACTGTTCCTTTTTAAGTATTTGAGTATAGCTATGAGAAAAGTAACTAAGGCGCTTATCATATAATATACATATGCATATAATTCAGCATATTTTCACATAAAAATACAATTTTTATTACTAAGAGAAATATAAAGAGTTTCAGACAGCTGTGGTTCTCAATACTATGAAAATTCTTGATTAATTTATAAGACAAATTATATATGTAACATATATATATTAAATATATAAAGTGTATGGAGATACATATGTAGACATTTTATATCTATGAGACAAGGAAAAAGTAAGAACTACCAAGAGCTTATCATAAACTTTACAATCTGGAAGACAAACAGAATTTCATCTTCAAACCAAGATAAATAAATAAATAAATAAAACATATGCATACATACTATCAGAGAGATTTCCCAGCAGGTAAAGAAATTTGCCATCAAGTCTACTGACCTGAATTTAATGTACAGGGCCCATATAGTAGGAAAAAAAAAACAAAACAATTTCAGCAAGCTATCCTCTGACTTTCATATCCCACCTCCCTTCACACACACACACACACACACACACACACACACCAAAATAAAATATAATAATTTTCTTCTAAATAATACCACCTGTTAAATCTATAATTATCCCTAAATAATGGATCAAGCCTACTGACATCAAAACAGGACATGACATGACATTATTTGTCTCCTAATGACAATAAACACAAATGTCCTGGGCAGGTATGTCCATGTCAATCATTTGATTAATGGTACCCAAGGGCTATATGTTCTTTTCTTCACTCCATCCCATTCCTTACCTTCAAACCACATTTGCTCACATTTAGAGAAGAACAGAGGGAAAGAGGGAAAAGAATGAATTAGAACGACAACCATGCAGAATCGCCAGCACTCTTACATCATCATCTCAGCAGAAACAAGGCCTCACCTTTAATGTACTTGGACTCCACCTTCCAAACTTCCCACTTACCAAACTATCTTATCAGATCCACCTACCATGACCAGTGTTGTTTCTCTTGGTGGGTACCAAATCATGATTCACTTCCAGCAGATACACTAGGGATTGGTCACTGCTTCTACATTCATTGATGTCTTCAAATGGGAAACATATCCTTGGTTAGAATCTATCTGTGGGTGCTGGAAAGATGTTTGGTTTCCTCATATTTGGAAACCAAACAGAGGCAGGAGGTGGAATATTGGGGAGGCAAGGGAAGTAGGTGTTGGTAAACACCCTATGACAACTAGAAAAGTTTCCTTCAGAATCTCCACTTATAACAAATCTCAAAGGCCATGGTCACAGTTTCCTCCCCCTGAGCTTCTCTTTGTAGCCAAGGATGGGAAAAGTGCTTCATTTTCTCCCTTGTAGAGTAGGAGTCAGACCACTTGCCTCTCTTCCTACAAACCATTTAAATACCCACTAGTGTGTCCTTTTTCTTTGTCACACTTGGCTACCACAAACAGGAAGGAGAATCTAAAAGGAGAATCAGAATTTTCAAAACCAAACTACACACTTGCTTGTCAATCATGTCGACGCCTTTGTACTCTGAGCACTGAGAAAACACCCCCATTACCTCACGGTACCCGTTAGTACTCTCCGGTTTGATTAAAATCTTTTCTTTTTCATTAAAATAAAAAGCTTCTGAAAAGCTACAGTTACACTTTTTTTTTTTTTGCAACCCACAATTTATGACTGCAACCTTCAAAAGCTTTTAAAAATAGTATCGGCTCTATTATTCCATATTATGGTAATTGTGGTAAAGATTTAAGAGCCACTTTAAGACTTTTTAGCTCAACAGTATATTACTGTTCCAATTCCTTGCTTGGGCATTTGGGAAAGAAGCCTTATTTAAAAGCTTCACCCTCTGCCCCCTGATATACAGCTTCCCTCTTAACTACAGTAGCCAGACCTCACCGCACAATTAGGGAAGCAAAGTCTCCAATTAGAGCTCAGAAAAACAGAGGGGAGAACACATCTTTCCAAAAGCCCATTCCATTTATATGCACCTGACAATAATCAAAATTTCTCTCATGCGCCAAGTACCTTTGACCCCTCTGTGATGCCTCACACTCCCTTGTTAACTCTCCACCCCTCCTTTTTTTCCCACAGGAAATCAGCACACATAATCACAAGATTAAATAACTCCAATGCCACCGCTTAAATGTTCAAGGCCATTAATACAGCAAACGCCCAAGGGGCCAAGGGGATTTATGTACTATTGAAATTAAACTGACCTCACCCTATCTTCGACATAGATCTGTTCTCTCTAGTTAACTTCTGTTTTTCCTCATGTTACCCAGTCTAGGATGGATGCAATTTAAAAAAAAAAAAAAAAAAAAAAAAAGACAGCTAACAGAAGAATTTCCACTACTGTGAGCATGCACAAAGCCCCAATCTAATAGTTGACCTGGTATTGTCCTTTGTATTCAATGCAACCATTGAGATGAGCATTGTCACCCCAACCACACACACACACACACACACACACACACACACACACACACCACCACCACCACCACCATCACACCATATTGCTAAGGCATTTTTCTGAGCATACACCATATGGAAAAGTCCCACATTCGCTGTTCCTTCCTTTTCTCCCAGTAGGAGTGCAGTAGCATCTGGATATCCCTAACAGTCCAGACTCTGCAAAAAGGACAAGCGCTTCGCAGCTTCACTTTCTGACTAGAGCTCCCCTGATGCAGAGCCACCATCTTTTATTGTGTCAACATCCATCAGCAGGGGAAGTTCTTTCCAGGCACGTCCTCACTGTGAACATTTTCCCCTACTCTTAGCTTTCCTCCAGCACGAAAGATTGCTCTGCTCCATCCACACCCAAGGTGACTAAGCTGAAGTGTTTCTCCTTTTGTTTTGCTTTGTTCTGAATTTCCATGTACATTTTAGAATAGTAAACACACAGAGATGCCTGCCCACTGGTATTTTATGATTTTAATTTACTCAAAAGCTCTGAATTTCATTATATTTTCCCATTTGGTGCATGGGATTTTTACAGTTAACAGATGTTCACTTAATAGAGCCTCCTAGTGAGCAAATCAGATTTTTCCCCCCGGTATTCCTGTAACTTTCAGTCCTGCAGTAGCTGTACTTGGTGCCTGCCAAGATAGCTGGCAGCCAAGCTCAAATCGAAAAGCGCAGCCTCTCTTTGCAAACATATATTCGCCTTCAGACCCACTCATTCCCGCTTAACTCCGTCCTCATTAACGACATGTGAGAATGCCCGCAGGTGGGAGAAACACCGACTTCAGAAGCCAGGCGGATTTCACCCGCAGATGAGAAGACATTCTGTACCCCATAAATACATTCTTAGCCTCCGGCCACAGCAAATGCCAAAAATTTTAAATGCATCAAAAAAAAAACAAAAAACAAAAAACCTAAAAGAAGACTTTTCCAAACAACTGTGCTATTCCAACTTCCAAGTAATGAGTTGTTCGGAGTGTTTTACTCAAACACATCTCAGGACATTAAACCAACTCCTAATTGATCAGAGTCTGTGTCCCAGCGATTCTAACTTCTTACAGAGGTCCATGTTGATCTTGGAGTTGTTTTGGTTTGGAGTTTTTGTTTTGTCTATTGATACCAGGTCTTAGGGGCTCTCAGTAGAGAGCCCAAGCTGGTATCAAACTCATGATGTGTCTGCCGCTGTGTTCCCCAAACAGGGATTACTGGATTGCAGACATGTCACCATCCCCAGCTTCCTTACCTAAATAGGAAAGGGTCTGAGGGTATCTGTGACAGCTTTGTTTCATTTTCTTTGGCTTACAAACACCACTTATCAGTTTTAATAGTCAGCAGTTCCAATCACGTGCAGACTCAAAGCACGGCACCTCTCCAAACCATTGGACTCCAATTCTAGGAAAGGATAAGTGTTTAAGACAAAATTGAGACCCTAGCCTGCTGCAAGACATGGAGCCCTCCTCCCTTCCTCCCTCCTTCTCCTCTTTTCCTGGTGTGTGTGTGTGTGTGTGTGTGTGTGTGTGTGTGTGTGTGTGTGTGTGTGTATGTGTGTGTGTGTGTGTGTGTGTGTGTGCACACGTGTGTGTGTGTGTGTGCATGTACACACATGTGTGATCTCCCATGCATTTCTAGGAATGGAAACTGAAGCCTTGTATTTTCCAGGAAAACATGCTACCACTGAACTCTACCCCTCAGAATTTTGTTTCTTCTTTTTCGTCAAGTAGTCAAAATAATGGGTTTCATTCTGGCACCCTCAAGCTCTTGATGGTGTTCTTCGACTGGTCTGTGACCATTAAGATAAATTAAAAAGAAAAAGAAGAAAAGCTAGGGAGATCCTGCCAAGGTCATCATATCATTTTCTCTGCTCCTTGGAGAATTCTAAACAAACATGGAGGAAATTTGGTCCTGTCTGGTTCCTAAAAGGAGGAACCCGACTTTCTCATTTGCCCCTTTCTAATGGCTTGTTCTAGAACTTTGTACCCTAACATAGGCTGGCTGTAGTATCTATGGCTTCATGTCACTATCCCTTAGATGAATGTCCCCTCCTTTATAAGTTCTCCCCTACCTACTCACCTAATGCCTATGCATCTTCTTCTACCTGAGAAATCATGCCCAAATGTTTTATTGCATCATTGGATAAGCTGCATCTCTTAGCACCTGAAGTGTCACCTAACACCTACCTGGTAGGCCAAACAAAATGGGTCACCTGAGGAAGGAACCTGCATACGTTCTTTCTGAGTGGTCCACTGCTGAGGAAGAGCTTTAAATGGGAAATTATACCACAGAGTAAGGGCCGCCGCCCCCACCCCCACCCCCTTAGCAGTTCAGGAAACATAGGGGGAGAGTTGAGATACTAGCTATCTTAGAGTTTCCATTGCTGTGAACAGAGACTGTGATCAAGGCAACTCTTACAAGGACAAGATTTAGTTAGGGCTAGTTTACAGATTCCGAGGTTCAGTCCATTATCATCAAGGTGGGAAGCAGGGCAGCAGCAGCAGCTAGGCAGGTATGGTGGTAGAGGAGTTGAGAGTTCTACATCTTATTCCAAAGGCAAACGGGAGAAGACTGGCAACCTCAGGCAGCTAGGATGAAGCTCTCTCAAAGCCCACCTCTATACTCTTCCTCCAAAGAGGACATACCTTCTAATAGTGCTGGTCCCTGGGCCAAGCATACTCAAATCACCACACTAGCCAAAGGTGACCCCAGTACTGTGTAACAGGTCCATCTCTCCATCATCCCCTACCATTCTATCTTCAGCTCAACACATGGATATTCAGGAGGTACTTAATATGTGAACACTGAACCAGAAGTGATGCTGAATGAACAGCCTCACTCTCTTCACATGGGAGGCTCCTCTGCATGAGTTGCCAGAGCCTGTGGATTTGAAGTTCAGGATAGTCTCTTTTATCTCACATGAGTTGATAAGGGAGATCCATCATGGGCTCTCCCTTCATGACCTTTTATGGAGTCAGTGGTCATACAGGTTCTCATCTTAAATAACATGAGATCCTGAGCGGCAGCTATGGAATCTGACTCAGCCGAACACAAACCATTGCTTTTATCATTCACACACTGTGCCACCCCACGGGAAGGAAATTTACATTTCTGAAGTCGCTTCTTCTGCGACTAAAGTGGAAAGAGAAACAGAATCCATCAGGTAGGCTTTTTAACAGGACTAAAAATTACATCAGTTTTAAGAAAGATGGTATATTACCTAACACAGTCCAAATATTTAATAAATATTAGAGAAGGTACTGAGAGATGGTTAAAAAGCTTCCCATTGTCCTGCCATGACTTTTTTGTAGGTTTGTGATGATTAAGTGCTAAGTTGGCAATCATCAGCCAGCGTCTTGGCAACAAACCTCTGGTACTTACTAATACAGTGGGGGCTTTTAGATGTTTTATTTCGTAATTGGCAACAAGTTAGGAACCCAAGAATCATAAAGAATTCCATTTAGCTGTATCCAGCTGATCAATATTCACTCAGCATGCTTCAGCTCCTAACGTCTCAGAGGAACAAAATAAATTGTCAGTCAGTGGCACAATTTTGTTGTGATGGTAGTGGTATTTTATATATTTTGGGGGGAGGGCTAAATTATTCACCTTCTTAAAAAGAAATGTGACAAATGTTTATTTCTTCATAATACATTCCAACAATCATTGATTTGTGACCCTTGCCGTGAACTGAATTTAAATTGTGGGGGAGGGGTGGATGTTCCTTAACAACACTGAGACCACACCACAGAGGAGCTCTGGGCTGCTGTCTTTCTTGCTTTCAGAGAGGAAGCCAGCCTCCTGCAGCACAAGAGCACTAATTGAATTTAAAAGACATAATGAATGGGAAGCACACACAAGCACACCCTGCTTGTGTTCAAGATGATGGTGTAGGCCTGACCTGAGAGGTGGGGTTGCAAGTTGGAAGTTGCATAGCCCAGCCAGAAAGACCAAGAGGTGGCATTGTGCTGTTAAATGACATCTGAACAAGGAAGCAGCAGGTGATGCTAGGAGACAATAAAATTCTGACTGTGTTCTGGCTTCAGAAAACTTTTTGTGACCAGAATACCCTGATGGAGGACTGAAGAGACACGGTGCAGGGAGTGAGGCGTTTGTCCTGCAAGGATGAGGAACTGAGTTCAGATTTACTTAAATGCTGAGCAGAGATGTCTGTCCACATGCAATCCCCGAGGCTTAGAAAGGTTGAGACAGAGCATCCACAGATCAAGATGAGCTCTGGCTTCAAGACAGAGATTCTGTACCTATAAATACAATGGGGATTGACTGACAGACATCCAACAAAAATCTATATCCTGCACAAACATGCACACACCTGTGCAACTGACACATATGCAAACAAACACAGATCCACAAATGCACAGCAGTTGTATGCATACTTGTTTTAAAAACACAATGGTACATGCACAATGTCATTTTCCTGCTGATTCTATTGAACAGCAGCTTCACCACTGGGGGACCCTGCAGGTGTCCTGTCAGGGAAGTGGACCTGCTTGGACATGGCTATCTGTATGAGAGTCAGGGTAGGCAGAGGCCAGGAAACTAGAAAGGGCCCTGAAATAGGGGAAAAAAAAAAGGGCGAGTGGTTTTAGAGAGAGATGGAGAAGGTACTAGAACTCAGGTGATGAGAAAGTTGAAGGGGGAAGAAGAGACCAGAGGGAGTGGAAGAACAGGAAAATGGGGATGATGGAGGAGAATTAGGAGAAGAAGCAACCCAAACAACATACATATTAAAAGGCCACACCATTAAAAACCTATTTTGCATGCTAATTAACAAACCTAGGTACTCCATAGATGGCCAAAGAGTTAATAGTGGATATTGCCCTACCAGAGGAACAGAATTCAGTTCCCAACACCCACATCAAGAAGTTCACAATTGGGGCTGGAGAGATGGCTTAGTGGTTAAGAACACAGACTGCTCTTCCAAAGGTTCTGAGTTCGATTCCCACATAGTGGTTCACAACCATCTGTAATGGGATCTGATGCCCTCTTCTGGTGTGTCTGAAGACAGCTACAGCTACAGTGTACTCATAAATAAAATAAATACATCTTTTAAAAAAAGTTCACAATTGCCTATAACTCTAGCTCCAAGGAATCTGACACCTCAGGCTTCTTGAACACCTGCACTCATATGTACACACCCACCCACACACAGAGAGATGCATAATTTAAAAAAATAATCTAAAAATATCAATTAATTAGCATTAAATGCAACTTAAAAACAGAAACAAAGAAATCCTGCCTCACTCCTCACGATGATCTTCCCTGCATCCATGAAGCAAACTGTTTAGCTTTAGGTTGATGATGAACTTTGAAACAATCATAAACCGTCTCCATTTTCTGATATAGAATATTCCAGAAAAGGAGTGAAGCCATTTTTGTAATGTCACTGGCTATGAGCAGCAAGATTTCTTTTATACAGTTGATGTTTTTGCACAACATTTGGAGTGCCATGATTGAATTCTTCCTAAGCCAAGTCAACCTCGGAGCTTTCATTATTCCTGAACTGTGATTCAGTGACAAACGAGCCTTCGGTGGCCCGCAGTTCAGATAAAGGATATGCTGGGATTTGCATATTTGGCTGTGTGTTCCCCAAATGTCCAAACATTAGAAACATGCTCCTCTGTTTCCACAATGGTGGGAAATCTTTCAGAGGTAGGGCCCCATTTTGCAATGTAATCTCTTCCCACATATGTTCCCAACATGATGCGCCACAGCAAAGAGGACACTCACCAAAGATGAGCCAATGCCTCCTAATCTTTTTCTCATGAACTTACCCTGCCTTGGGTACTTCATTTCAATAGCAAGAGAACCATAGAGTCTGTAACTTTTGTATCTCCAAAGATCAAAACTAATGAACTTATGAATATATACAAACATACAGAAATACATACAAAAAGATGTACATACATACATGCATACATACATACGTGCATATGCACATAATACATACATACATACATACATACATACATACATACATACATACAACCAGCTATATTGAGAACATTAGGACTGATGATGGGAACTTTATCAGCCCGAGACGTGTACACAGAGAAGCTACGCACCTCCAGAAAACCACCTTCACTGGGAAAAAAGAATCCATTCCAAAAGCTTTTCCTGGTTGCCAACAAATAGCAAGGTCTTTTCTTTTCATTTCTTTTTTCTTTCTTTCTTCTCTTTTAAGATTTACCTTTTAAATTTTTACATGTATTTGTGAATAAATTTATGAGCACCAGGTGGGTACAGATGCCCAGGGAGCCCAGAGGCCATCAGAGCCCCTAGAACTTAAGTTCCCTGATGTGGGTGCTAGGACCTGAGCCCAGACCTTCTGAAAAAGCAGCAAGGGCTCTTAACCACTGAGCCGTCTCCACAGCTAAGTGTTTTCAATTTTTTTTAAGAAAAGCTGGAAATCTAAATCTTGCCCACACACAAAAATATCAATTGGCAATAAGTTGAATAAAGATAAAATAGACGTAGCATGTGCCAGCATTTGCAGCTAGCATTTGCAGTTTCTAGCCTAAAAAATTCACAAAATGCTACTTTACCTTGGTTGTGTAATGCTACAGGAACCAACTAAATGAGGTGAGCACACAGCAGTTCAACACAGCCTCATATTGCTCCTCACTTGAGTGACAGTCCATGGTGAGGCAGCAGGTTTGAGGCTAGGGAATCAAGGAAGGTCCTGCTCTGTGGAGTCATCCAGAGAAGCAGGAGACTCTGCCACCTTCCCCTCCAAGAGCATCATTCCAAGCTCACACTTCCGTTCTCTTTATACAGAGCAAAGGGTGGTAGAAGGAACATGGAACATATAGATCTTGTGCTTTTCTGGTTTCTGTCAAGGTAGGCATGCACAATGTCTGCTTTTACAGGGAAAATAAAGAAGCTGGTTTTGGGCATCCTAGACATCAAAAAATATGTGACCTGGAGGTGGATCCAAGCCTTCACGATATAAAGATGAGTTTGTGCCCATGGTCATGCACCTCATTTGATGCAGATGTAAGGTTAGACAAGATTTACATTTTTTACATTATACATTTTATGCAGTTCCAAGCTAGAAGGTGAAACACTTTTTCCACTTGAGGCTAAAGATTACTATTGTAAACGTTTCCTTTTCCGAGATTCCAAGGCTGGAGAGATGGCTCAGTGGTTAAGAGCACCAGCTGCCTTTGTAGTGGGCCTAGGTTGGACGTCCACTATTTATATGGTGCCTCACAACAATTTATATCTACAGTTCCAGATCTGACTTTCTCTCCTAGTCATTACGGATACCAGACACATGAGTGGAGCACAGATGTACACTCAGGCAAAGCACTTGTAACCATAAAATTCTGATGATGACAACGACAAAAATGACAATATTAATAACTTTATTATTATTATTATTATTATTATTATTATTATTATTATTATTATTATTATTTTAAAGCAGGTTCCAAAATATATAGCAAAAACAGGGAGGCACAGGAAATGAGGCAGGAATCTGTCGCTCACTGCACCTCTCTGTGCCCTTTTCTCTCTTTATATAATATTCCCTTTGAAAAATAACACATTCCACAGTTGGAATTCCACGATATTAAGCCCTGGATCCTCTCCCAGCAATGAGACCAGGCTACTCAAAGCCTTGATACCATACCACAGGATGTAAGTCACACTTCCTAAGAAGGCAGAGGCTTTCACAACAAGCTTCTCTTCCTCAAAGACAGTTGCTCACAGAAGACACGGGCTACGATTTAAAGAATCATACTCTTCCTCAGTGAGGATTTCACCTGGACTAAATATAAGGAATCTGAAGTCCAGACCAATGCTAGCCTATACAGCACCACAGCGACAGACAAGCATTGCTGATGAATTGATAATCATGTTTCTCATTACACTGACCTGGGCAAGCACACCAGCTTCACAAGCAGACAAAACACCCTGGGCTAAAGCATGAGACAGTGTGATCAGTGCTTAAGTACAGAGCTAACAGCCAGACACATAGCCAATAGCTGCAAACACCCGTGACGGGGCCATTGACAAGCGCTGTCTTCTTCTGACTCCTCCCCCTTGTTGAAGCTCTGCCTATATATTCTCTATGTTACAAACACATGCAGAATATTTATACGCCTCTGTGTTGTTAATCAGGATTGCCAGCTTGACAAGACTCGGAATCGGCTAGGAGATGCATCTCTAGGAAGATCTGTTAGCATTATTTCCAGGAAGAATTAACTAAGAGAGGAATATCTATCCTCAGAGCAAGTGGCACCTTCTGGCAGCAGCATCCTAGATGTAACTAGGTCTCAGGGAAGCAGACACTCACACGGCCTTGTTTGCTTTCTGGTGAGTGCATCGACTCTGTGGCCACCTCTACTGCTGCTATCATTTGCAGACATCAGGACATAGCTCCATTTTTTTTTAACTTATTCACTTTACATCCCGCTCACTGCCCACCTCCCGTGGACCCAGCTCTTTTGACCTTCCACTATGGAATGAAGATTCACTGCTCTCCAGAAACCCTCCAGGCCTTCAGTAACAGATTGGGAGAGCTTCAGCGTCTAGCCTTGTGGTCTGAGAAGCCACTGGGTTTCCAGCCTCCTAGGCATGCAGTCAGCCATTGATGGACTAGTAGGCTTGCTAATCCAAGTCAACCTAATAAATCCTGTTCTGTAATATCTATTCATTCTATTGGTGCTGCTCCTCTAGAAAACCCTACTGCACCTATCTCTCTCTCTCTCTCTCTCTCTCTCTCTCTCTCTCTCTCTCTCTCTCTCTCTCTCCACCAGTGCCCCCATTCCATTCCACCCCACCCTACCCCTGTCCAGCAGTGAAGTTGGCCTGAGTACTCATTCCCCTAATGAGCCTTCAGAGCTCAGTGGAGCTGAGGCTGGAGGGTTTTCATATACCAAAGCCATTCCTGCCTCTCTTCATTCATATTTCAGAAGGTCCAGTTCAGACACTCCACATCTCATTCCATCCCATGGGACAGAGTTGACCTAGAACTGTAAAATGAGCAGATCGATACGTTTCCCAGAGATGTGACATCAGTGGTCAGTGAGGAAATGGAAAATGCACTCGGCTAACATTAGAGAATGACTAGAGAGAAGAAGGAATAACCAGCCGTACTTTTGAAATACCCAAATCAAGTAACAGAGCGATTCAGGAGCCTGTATGTAAATAACGCAAACATGAACCCAAAGCTGCTGGTAACTCAAGTGCTTATTTGCTTTTTCTGACAAAAAGTGGGAAGAGATGATATAATTATTTTTGTTCACATTAAAATAAAAATAACTTTATGAAGACAGTGACATGCTTTAAGTGGCTAAAAGTTGTCAAAAAACCTGTTGACCTGAACTATATCCCAGGATCCACATGTTAGAAGGAGAAAAAAACTCTCACACATTGTCCTCTGACTTTTACACAATCACACATTAAATAAATGCAATAAAAATTAAATATTTAATCATTTTACCACTCATTTAGTGTCTTCCATTAATCTTGTCTCTGGTTCTTGTGGAGCTTATGTTTGTATGGGGAGGGAGGAAATGTGTAAATACACAAGACACAAAATTCTTAACTGATAGACTTGGTAAAACCAAAGGCTGGAAGTCCTTATTTCTATCCCTCCATTTCCTTCAATTCTGTAACTAACCCATCACACAACCTCAGCCCTGCTTTCTCCATATCTCTGTCTTGACTCCAGAATCTCACCTTACCTGGGGACAGTCACCAGCATCTCTGGTATTGGACATATCAGCATCTTCTGAAGCCTCCAAACTCAATCCTATCCATTCTATACTGACATGATTTTTTAAATAGAAAATTAATCACATCATTTTTCCTGCTTAAACCACTTTGATAATGCTCTATCAACCTCAAGATAAAGCTAAATAGACAGTAAAGGATAGGAGTCCTTACTGCTCCACCTACTGCCTTAGTTTTATCTTCCTACATTTGACTGAAGTGTGGACTAAAAGCTGAAGTCTCCTGTTATCATCCTTTGTCAGATCCTCTTCTCTTAGTTATTCTCAGAATAACCTCATTTTAGCTTTCTTCTAGCTACAGTATTCCTGCTCACTGTTTCAAATTTTAGCTTTATATATCATTTCCTCCAGGCAGCCCCCTTCAACCCTTCACAAAATAGGCAGCAACGAAGGGCAGCACCCTCCAGCAGGTCATTCCACTTGGCACTTCCTTGGCACCTTCTATTTATCTTAATCCATGTCTCGTGTGGTAGCTTCTATTTGTTTCACTGTGTTTCCATTGAACGTGGAGCTCACTAAGACAGGAAAATGTCCAGTAGCGGAGACTTCTAGTGCCTAGCAGTGGTTCTAACACACATGATATACTCAAATCATGCATGTCAGAAGGAGGAGGAGTTAGAGGTGGCAGCAGAGATTTCAAGGAGGTAGGAATTTAAAACTCCAGTCAGGAAAAAAAGATAATTTGAACACAAAATACATGGGTCTGTTCATATATCTTCATTTCCAAAATATTAGTGCTATATCAGGATTGTATTCAAATGTGTGCCTTGTAGAAAAATGCCCAATTGTTCTTCCCTGCACCAGACTCACACATCCTTACCTGATTCCCGGCATTGTTCAACTCGACTCCTTTTGTACCTTTCCCTTACTTCTCTTCTATGCCCTTTCAAGATGGTGGGATAATTAATTTTACCAAATGAACCACCTTAGTTTTGTTTTTATCTCTCTGCCTTTTCTCATCTCTAACTTTTTCCAGAATATATTTTCTATTTCTTGAACTGGTAAATTCATCCCTTGGTATCAAGTTCAAACTCTTATCACTCTTGTGAAGCCATTTTCATCCTCTCCAAAGATGACCTTAATTCTCACAGCTCCATTTTCCCACAGCTATACAGATTCAAATACTTTCTGAACATCTCTAGTTTCACAGAGTGTCAGCAGGCCATATTTATAGGACCAAGGGTCTCCATTCCAATATGCAATGAAAAATTGGCTGACGCTTCAGCATGTCTGAGGTCCTTTGTAAGTTGTAAAACTTACAAAAAAAGATTAGGATTGGAGGCATTCTCCAGATTCACATAATTATGACATTCTTGAAGCCAGCAACTCATCACTTCACAGAATAAAATGTAGCACTACTGTTCTTCAAAATATTTTTGAAATTTTGGCATATTTGGGTATTATTTGCATGTCAGTCATTCCAAAGTGTCTAGGCAATCCTTCAAAATGGTACTCAATTTTCAAATTCCTGTGTAACCTCAATTGTCTATAATCTGTATGTTGTTATAAAAATCTCTTATGAGGTCATTTACATAGGAAGAAGAGAAATGCTAGGGGAAGGTAACAGACATGGCCAGCCATATTTGTCTCTTGTGACTAAACGAGGCACACATTCACACACATCTACCCTTTCATTGCAACTCTTCAAAACCCAATTCAAGGCAACCTATCCAGAGCAGAAACAGTACGGGTGATGAAATTAGGTCTAGAGGGGGTAGCAGACAAAAATGCTACAAGCTGGGACCTAGCATGGAAGGCTGCACACCTTGTGCTATTGGGATCCAATGTTCTCTCTGTACCATCTTCTATTATTTCAAGGATATTTCTTCTTGCATTTACATAGCGTTTGTTTTGTATACCAATATAACTGTTTTATTTATTCTTTGAGAATTTCATACAAACAATGTATTTTAACCATACTCACCCACTTTCTCTCTCTGACTCTCCCTGCATCTCTCTCCACAACTACCTTCCAGCTTCATGTCTCCTCCTTTTTATATATTTAAATATTTTTAATTCCATATTTTTTTATTTTACAACTTCACATAGCTACACTTTGCATACTGGCTCTTCTCACCTCCCATCTCCCTACCATCCCTACTTATCTGCCTCACTTTCATGCAAATCTCTTTTGTATTCATATCTATTCATTTTGTTTTGTCCCACCAAAATGAGACAGGCCTATCTGTTTGATCATGAATTTAGAGCAGTCTTTTGGTGCCCAGTGGTTCATCACAAATACACAACTATAGACAGTGATTCCCTCTCTCAGAACTAACATTGGTTAATAGTTTCAACATAAAGGAGTATCCTGCAAACTGCTTTGCCATGCTTGGCAGATTGTTGATAGAGATCGTGTTGTGTGGACCCGATACAGGTAACTACAATTGATGTAAACTGATGAGTATGGTAGGTGGTTAGAGTCTAGGAAATGGTATTCTGTAGCCCATCATTCTACCTTCTGGCTCCTATATACTTCCCACTCCATGTCTGCACTGTTCCCTGTGCCTTAGAATGTTAGTAGAATGAGGGTTGAGCCCACAGTCAGCCATTGCTTATTTTCTGCATATTAGGAAGCCATGAGTCTCTCTGCATTTGCCACATTTCATTATGAAGAAATGCTTCTCTGATTGAGGTGGGAGCAGCTTTTGTCTATGGGTCTAAACATAGGAAATTAGAAGGGAGTTTGCTGCTACGTCATTTTAGTTTGCTATCAGCAATAAGTTTACCAAGCCATAGACATGATTCATCAGTTAAACATGCTTCCTTTACTTCCAGGGAACCTAAATTTAGTTCCTAGTCCTCATATCAGGCATTTCCCAGCCACCCATGACTCCAGTTCCTGCCAATCTAATGCTGCTTCTGGATTATAGAATATATTCACACAGACACAAACACACAATCACAGGTATAAAATAAAAATAAATCTTTAAAAACAATGAAAAGGAGGCGGAAGCTCACGGTCAGCTTTTAGATGGAACACAGGGTTCCCAAGGAAGAAGGAGCTAGAGAAAGTACCCAAGGAGCTAAAGGGGTCTTCAACCCTATAGGTGGAAGAATAACCATGAACTAACTAGTACCCCCTGGGCTCGTGTCTCTAGCTGCATATATANTGGAAGAATAACATGAACTAACTAGTTCCCCCTGCGCTCATGTCTCTAGCTGCATATATGGAAGAAGATGGCCTAGTTGGCCATCATTGGGAGGAGAGGCCCCTTGGTCATACAGACTCTATATGCCCCAGAACAGGGGAAGGCCAGGGCCATTATGTGGGAGGGGGTGGGTAGGGGAGCAGGGCGGGGACGCGGGAGGTAAGGGAAAATTTCTGGATAACATGTGAAATGTAAATGAAAAAAAAAAAAAAAACAATGAAAAGAAATATGTACCCCCATATGGACTTATTACCTCTTCATTTCTGGGTTGTTAGCCAGGCTTATAGCACCAAGCCTTGGGCCTGTTTCCCATGGAGTGGGCCTTATATCTTTCAGAAGAGAGTTGGTTACTCCCACACAGATCAGCAAGCATATGTGGGCTTTCCATTTGCTTTCCAAATGATTCCCTTACAGATTCCTTAATGCTAGTTAATCCCCCATCTCACACTGTTCCTGTCCCCAGTACCCTGCCTCGTATCTCTCCTCCTTTTAAATTAACAGTGATTAGTCAGTAGGACAGAATATATAGGATTCAATTCATATCAAGTACCTTTGCATGGCTCTTTGTATATGTCTCAAACTTTTAGTTGGGACCAATTCCTATTGCCAATGAGAAATATAACCCATCCAAAGCTTGTCCATCACTCCAGCCATTCCTATATTAACCGGTCAAAGTGAACTATATAAAAGAGCATATGGGCAGATCACCCACTCCTATTAGGTAGTGGTGCTGTTGAATAAAAGAAAGGCTATACAGACATTTCATCTTGTTGACATAGAGAAATAACATTTCCTTGTTGTGGTGGTAGAAAGAGCTGTGTCTTGATTTCTATTTGGCTTCAAGCATCTCATTCCCACTGTGTAGGAAGAGACTTTCAACAAGCAAAGCAAAGGCACATAGGGAACACACTTACTTCGCTTACTGAAGTGGAAAGATGCTGAGCTTGTCCTTAAAATGCAAATGTATGAAGTCTGTTAAACACACTGGGAGCTTGGAAGCAAGAGAAACACCTGTCTGATAGGTTAACCATATCAAGTTATGTCTTTACTCCATGTTTTGATTTTTTTTAAGTTCTGCTCAGAGGAAACACAATTTGAAATCCAGACTGCTCTTAAAGTCTGAGTTAAGAACAAGTTATATCCTTAAAATCTACCTACTCCAACACTCATATTTCCCACCATGACAAGAAAAATCTCAAAAAAAATTTATATTCCACTTTCCTACGTTATCTAAAGTTTTCGAGTCATCAATAGAGCAGAGGTTAATGTTTTCAGAAAAAGAAAAATGAGGAATTAAAATTGTAATTAGAAAAATTGCTTCAATTACAATTGCACTTCAAGATGCTTGAATGGATGGGCTAAATAAGTTCAGGCATCCATTAGTTTCCAAATTGAATTAAAATATATTGAGTGCTAATTTCAAAAATCTAAAGGCAGCCATCTGGAAGAGAACCGGAATCATCTGGGTCTAAAAGGGTAGTGCACACAACACAAAACAAACAAACAAAAAAAAAAGATTATGCCGTTCTCAATGACCTGAAAGAACACAAAGAGGAAATCTGAAAAACCACTGGTGATTTATTACAGCCCATTATACTAATATTGCTGTTTACACCAAGCTACATAATGGGGGGCTTTTTTGATTCCACACATCAGAATAGTGCCTTTCTAACCATCTTCTGCTTTCTCCCACAGGAAGCCCTTTTTCATCCGTCATTCACTGTGTGCAACAGAGATGACCTTTGGCAATTAATGACAATATTTCGCCCACTTTTTTTGTTAGGAAATGCATTTTCCTTTTCATGTGGCCACATTCTCTTCCCACCCTGCTGAGACAGTGAACTCTAATCACATAAGTAACATTTAGATAGACATAGCTTTGACTTTTAACTTTATATATTTATGTGGGTAGATGTATTAACATTTTAGGAAAAGAAAAAGGTTTATTTCTGGGGTAAGACAGGCAAAATTGTCATGTATATATGTCTATATATATTACAATTATATAACTTCATATATAATATTTTAAATGTATGTGTGTTATATACATATATATGCATACATATGTATGTAATATATGTAAGCTTTTAAATATATGCATGCTACATATTTATCCAAAAGGACATGCATGAATTACAGGGATAGAAATGGATAGGAACCTAAGGAAAAGAAGGTCCAGTGATGGGCCTAAAGTGGGATCCAGGTCAAGGGGAGGTCCCAACGCCTGACACTATTACTGAGGCTATGGAGCACTCACAAAAAGGGACCTAGCATGACCTCACTCTGGAAGACGCAACAAGCAGCTGAAAGAGTCAGGTGCAGATATTAGCACCCAACCAATGAACAGAAGCAGCTGACCCCTGTTGTTGAATTAGGGAAGGCTTAAAGAAGCTGAGAAGAAGGGCAATCCTATAGGAGGGCCAACAGTCTCAATTAATCTGGATTCCTGACATCTCTCAAACACTGGACCACCAAAAAGGCAGCATACACCAGCTTATATGAGACCCCCAACACACATACACAGCAGAGGACTGCTAGGTCTGTGTTCATTCAGAAATGATGCACCTAACCCTCAAGAGACTGGAGGCCACAGGGAATTTAGAGGTCAGGTGGGGTGTGAGGTGGGGACATACACGTGGAGAAAGGTGGATGGAGAGGAGATATGGGATGTGGAACAGTTGGAGGGTGGATGGGGAGAAGGGGAATAAAATATGGAGTGTAAAAAACTTAATTAATTAATTTTAAAAAAGAAAAAAACTAAACAAATAAAAAGATTGTATGATTTAAAAAATAGTTTATATATATTTTTAAATGTATATGTGTTATATGCATATATATTACATAAGCATGTAATATATGTAAGTTTTAAAATATGTGCACACTTAATATTAAATTATATATCTATATATGTTTATACATGTATATATTATATGTTTATAATATATGTGTATATATAATGTACATATATATGATGTGTGTATATCTTCAATGAAAATCCTCTTGAAAGAAGTAAATGCTTTTCTCTAACATAATTTTTTAAATAAATATTAATTAATATGGTTTTGAACAAATTGTCCTAGTTTTTGAGACTATCCATTTAACATCCTTTTCAAAGCTAAATTCTCGCATTATAGTGGAAATTGGTCAAAAAACTCCTTATGCAACCTAGACTGACCTCAAACTGACCTCAAGCAATCTTCCTAGCTTAGCTTTATGTGTACTGTGTGGTCACAGGCTTGTATTTCTGTGTGGAGCCTACATTCTGAATCCTTAATGTCGTTCTCAGAAGGTTGTAGAAAAATGAAGGAATTGCATAGACGTTTATGACAAATGCTAATAGCTCAAAATAATCGGGTGTTTCATTTGTGAATTCTGTGGATCAAAAATGCAAATATCCACAAGACACAGGACATAAGAGGAATGTCTTCTGTCTGTTCCTGTTAGCTAGAGTCTCTGTGGGAAGACTTGAAAGCTGAAGACTGAAGTCTCTGAGAATCAATGATAGCCTCTGGCTGCAGAGCATAGCCAAGGGTAATGTCAGCTGGAATATATTATATATGCACACAGGTATTCTTTGTCAGAACTTGGCATCCTCAGACATGGGTAATTTAGAACCAACATGATATTATCCAAGACAAGGCAGGTGAAAGATGCCATGAACTCACATCCTTTTGGAAGTCATCCAGGAAAGTGAATACATCACATGCACTAAGGTCACATTTCACATTATGTCTTCTTTAGAAAGAGTGAAGGGAAAGACAGAGGAAGAGAGAGGAGAAATGGGGGCCACAGGTGGAGGATACAGGTGGGGAAGAGGAGAAAAAAATTAGAGAAGCTGCTTAACTTTGAACTGATAGAATATTTACTAAAAGAAGATAATTTTAACTTTTTATTCTTTTTCCTCATATGTATATATGTGAGTGAATGACATGAGTATGTGGGTAAGTATAGGAGCCAGAATGGGGATTTATTTGAACCTTTGAGACCTTGAGTTCCAAAATAGTGTAAGTCACTTGAATGTTAGAAACCAAGCTCAGGTTCTCTAGGCAGTCAGTAAGCACTCTTTACCACTAAACCAACTCTCTAACTCCAATGGGATAATTTTAAGCCTGAAAGAGTTTAAATATTTTCTGTTAACCAACCAAAATAGGGATTGAAAATTAATATGTAAATTACTTCAAAATATCATATAGAAAGCCAGTTTGTCATTGTGTTTGAGTCATGCAAACATCTTTGACCCAAATAAATTAGAAAGCTTTCCATATATTAAGAAATAACTTCCTCCTTAAGCCATGAACTACTTGAATTTATGAACTATGGCTCTTTTCACCCAGGTGAATACCTATCGAGTTCCTGTTGGGCAAAATGCTGCAGAGCAATCACTAAAAACACAGAAATAAATGATATTGTTCCTACACTCAAGAAGCTCAGATCCACCAACAGGAAGAAAGGATTATGTAAACAGGGCATCTCAGTAGGTCCAGTTTGGAAAAGCAGGAAGCCCATCATGTTAGTAACTTTTCTCTTGACAGTGAACATATACCTGAACGAGCAGCAATTTAACAGAAGAGGAGTTTGTTCTAGCTCATCATGGAAGGGATTCAGCTCATCATGGTGATCATAGCATTGTAGGTGCAGCTGATCATAACTACAGGAGACAAAGACTGAACAGAAAATGGGGCTGGGATATAAAACTTCAAACCCTGCCTCTGTGATCCACTTTCTCCTCTGCATCTCCACCCTCTAAAGGTTCCACAACTTTTCCAAACATTGTCACCAACTGGGAACCAAGTGTTACAACACAAGACCCTATTCAGGCCCTATCATATCCAAACCACCATATCTACCTATTGTTTTAAGAATTTGAGAATCATTAAAGTTTCATAAATACTAAGAAAGTATGCCAAATCTCCATCATGATTGGCTTAGATCAGCCACTTAGTTCAAACTAAAGCAAAAGTATATTTCTTTGAGGCTTAATTAGCTTTCTAAACACACAAACTATTCCAGCACTGTAAGTATAGACATAGAAGTAGGAGCAATCCCCAAGTACATATGGGTGAAAGGTCTCCATTCTCACCGTAAGGTATCACCTTTATCCTGATTAACTCCTCCCTGGTTCTTTTTCACCAGCTCATTATGACACTGGGGATACTGGAAAGACACCCATTTGGAGCCTGGAACCTACCATACTTCACTGAATCATGAAAGCATCAGTTGAAAATACCCCATTATTTTATTCATTACTGGGCATCAAAAATAACATCAAAGAAGGTATCTCTCTGTCCTAAGACATTGATAATTGTGTGTCACTGTCCAAACTTGGTTTAAAATATGGAAATGTTTTTGTCTTCTAAGCAAAGAAACACAGCATCATATGAAAAGCCTAGCATGATCAAGGCAGTAATGGCTCACACTCTGCTGGAAAGTTCTACAGAGGAGTCGTTAAATGAGTGAACAGGGACCTCCAAAGATTTGGGGGGAAAAACTCATTTATCACCATGGCTTACAGACCCATATTCAGTCTGACTCCAGGCTTTTCCTGATCACCAAATCCCTCACTCACTGCAATGCAAAGCCTGGCCTTCCTGGTTCTGATATGAACATAGTAAATTCTTTCCTACCTTGGTATTATACATTCTACTTCCTACAACCCTGGAGCTTTTACATAAAGCGATACTTAATTTCTTTCAGGTTTATGGTCAAATATTATTTCCTGCTTTTTAATAAACTTTATTGTTCCATACAACTTTATGGCCAACATTTGTACTTGTCAAGAGTATATTATTTCCTTTCTCATTTACTTTCTAATTTTAGCACTGATAGAAATACTTCATTAAGGCAGAGAAATTGTTTCTTCTCATTGTTAATATAATTCTTGGCAAATAATAGGCATAATATAAATCTATTTCAATAAATAACAAATTTTCTAAAAATATAAAGAGTTAAGGTGTTTATTCTTAAATTTTATATTATTAACTAGGGGAAGGATTTAAAACATGAGGTTGTATAATTTTATTTGAGTTGCCCTTCAGGAAAGTTCTTAAGTTTTTCAACATCATGGAAAATTAGAAACTGAAAAAATAATCAAAAAGCTTGTGATTGTTGTTCTTAATTTTCAACTCAACAAAATCTAGAACTGCCTGGAAGATGGTCTGCTTGATATGTTTCTGTGAAATCATCTCCATTACCTTTGTTGAAGAGCAAAAGCCCCTCCCTGTGGCACCCTTTCCTAGGCCAAATAAGAATGGAAAAAGCACATAGAGCACTAGTGTGCAAGAATTCATAGCTCTCTTCTTCTGAGTGTGGGCTGAATGTAAGCAGGCGCTTCATGCCCCTACTGCCTTGACATGCTGCCATAATGGTCCTTATCTGAAAGATCAAAATAAGCCCTTCCTCCCTTAAGTTGCTTTTGTGAAGTGTTTTTGCCCTAATAGCATGACAAGGAAATAAGATAGACTGTAACAAAAGGATATTTGTTGGGAACTAATTATAGACTATCATTTCTCGGTGGATCATTCCCCTTGTCCACATTTCAGAGAATTCAATGCTATTGCTTTGGGGAATTATTCACGTAGCCACAGATGAAGACAAGAGAGATAAAGACAACCAAGGATAACTTTCAGTTTCAGAAGAATGATAATAATCATTTGAGATTTGGAGCAAGAACATGAAGAGAGAAAAACAGTCCCCTAAAATGTTCCAAAACGGTGTACCTTAATACAATCAACGTCTAATGCTCACAGTTACCAGACGTGGTAGAAAGCACAGAGTAACTCGAGGGCTTACTACCAACCATTTCCAGCTCTGCTGATGTTCCTTTGCTCATGCAAATGGTTTAGTAAAATCAAATAGCTTTTAAGCTCAAGAAGTCAAGGAAAAAGAGGGAGTGATAGCATTTATTTGGTGTCTTGGAATGAAAAAGGAAGAAAAGCAAAACCAAAAACAAACAACAAAACAAAAACAGTGGAATCCATCTCCAGAATCCTTTTACCTTTTTGCATTATCAATGGATGTGAGTGAAAGTTCGCCCAAAGCCATGACTTAAAACAAACAAATAAACAAAAATTTAATTTATTTAAATAGACAATTCAGTTTATTTTTCTTGTATAAAAACCTTTATTTAGTAGCAAAAGCTGGAACTTGGCTCCTTTGAACAGAGACTCTGATATGGTTTTTCACAAGATGGTCAGTAAATTCCTGGGAAACACGGTTTTTTCCCAGAGGTCAGGGGTCAGGTCGCTGCAGGACTTAGAAATGACATCAAAGCTACCAAGTGTAGTCTTGGCAAAGTCACCCCATCTCTAGTCTCTAGTGGAGTCTCTACAAGACTTGGGTAGGACATTGAAATTTTGTAAATTTTTCAACCATTTCTAACTCTATCTGAACTTTAATTAGTTTAAGGGATCTCTTTTTCTCCCAACTTCAATTAGTTTGACCATAGTCCTCTTTTGTGCCTCTCCTCTAATGATAATGTATCAGAAAGAATAAAGAAATATTTTTATGACCCATCCCAAAGTATCAAGCACAACCATTAGTATTCTCCCTGCTTTGTAGACAAGACTGGTGTCACCAAGGCCACCCTAGCAGTAAATAGCAAAGCACAACTCCACCTACATGTGGACCTTACCATGAGCTGCCTTCTCAGGGGAAGATACATCAGGAGGAGGAACAAGGGAAGAAGCAAGGAAACATTTGGAGCCTGTGACACTGAAGAACGTACACGATAACTCAGAATAAGTGGGAGAGAAGAAAGGAACATAGAAAAAAGATTTCAGACTTGACTAGGCTTTAAATATCTCTACCAATTACAAAGCCCCTAGTTCAAACTGGACTCCAGAGTCTTTGCTCAAGAGCTTTCTGCTGTGAGGTAGAGAAGGAATAGAAATGGGTCTCAAAACCCAAACTTTCATTATTAATATCAGCAAAATATACTGCTCATAAAATAAAATAATTAGCTCATAGGCAAAAAAAAATATTCCTCTTTTTTGTAGATGGAAAAGAGATTCATTCTGAGAAGCTGCTTCCATATATATATATATATATATATATATATATATATATATATATATATCCATATTTCAACTTTGGAGAAAGAACAAGCATCTTTTTATATTTGAAGGAAACCAGAGTAGTTTAATTCATTTAATCTCTACAAGACACCAACAACAACAACAAAAAAAAATAGATCAACAACAACAACTAAAAAAAATGTTCAGAATGTGAAAGTCATCTAAAAAAAATTAGATCTGGCAAAAGTTTAAAAATAGAAGTAGAAGCATTTGATTGGAGGAAAAAGAAGTTATATTTTAATTACCATCACTTTCTCGCCTTTCATTTTTGAAAAATAGGCAAGGTAGAGCATGCAGGGCAAGAGAGAAAAGCAGCCCCGTTCCTATGACAGAAGAAGATTCACAAAGAATAAAGGAGCTCATTGACAGGTGTAGCAGTAGACACATTATTAGAAGGAAAAAAGTGAATTCGGAATCATAGGCATTTTTTTTTTATCTTCTGCACATCCTCCCTCATTGAAGCACAGTGAATTTGCAAGCAGCTACTAAAGAAGAGTGGCCAAGCAAAGGAGAGAGACGGAATCAGGCTTGCTATCTCCGCTAGGAGCACAGTCAATTAAATGCAGCCTGGAAGGAATCTAATCTAATATCAAAGATGCTGTCAGGGGATCAGTTCCCCAGAGTTTAGGGTTAATGATGTAAAGCATGACAGTCTGGCCAAAAGCAGGGGGAAGAAATCTTACCAAGATCAGGTATGACTGGAAGAGACTAGACTAGACTAGACTAGAATAGAATAAAATAAAATAAAATAAAATAAAATAAAATAAAATAAAATAAAATAAGCACTTCCCAGAATAATGGAGGGCCTTAGGCAAAACTTTCTGCAGACAGGTGACAATACCAGGTCCTGAAGCAGTCATCCAGGGGTTGGGTTCCCTAACATTTAACAAGTTTTACAGTGGATCCTATAATCAGCATTGAGGATTATCAGTGTTTTAATATAGAAGACTCCAAAGTGAGACCTAGTCTCCAGCCAGAGTGCAACTGGGTGCACCACATTACACCTGAGGTACTTGGCACAAGATTTCTGTGATGAAGGTCACTAGTAAAATTGCACCCAGGAATCCAGGTGCATGTTCATTGCCTACAAAACTATTCCACACTTGGGAGGAAACTCAGAAAGTAAAACAAATGGAGGGAAGGCCAACAACAAAATGAGGGAACTTCACAAGCATTAGTCAGCAGAGCTGTCATCCTGAAGAACTCAAAATATGTGAGAAGAATCTCCTGCTACATCACAAGAGAAGAAAGAGAAAATTATAACTGCCATACACTTCCCTGAACAGGCAAGCAGACTGTAGTACAAGTCTAGTACTTCAGCTTTAAAAATTACAAAAACTAGGCTGGAAAAATGGTTAGCCTTGTAGAGGCACTTACCACCAGACCTGATGGCCTGAGTTTGATCTCCAGGACCCATGAAGAGGGGAGAACTGTTTACTGCAAATTGTCTTTTGATCCCTACACATGTACTGTGACACACACACACACACACACACACACACACACACACACACCAAAGAAATAAATAGATGAGGATTTTTATTTCATTGCAATAGCTCACAAGCAACTGACAAGCAACTGACATTTTCTCAGTTTTCAAAATTGTACAAACAAGATAGTCTAAACCTTCCTTCCACTTGAAGAACAGTCTCTTTTCTTTCTCCTTCTTGTCCTTATAATCATTGAGGTGTTCGACAATTAGTGCTTCTCTTTACTGTGTACACTGACAAAATAAAAAACAAAACAAAAATTAAAAAAAAAAAAAACCCAGAATGCCCTTTTGGACATGCAGTGATGGTATGTTTTCATTGAACTCTTTTGTTAAACTCTTTAATTATATAACTGACTTTTTACAATCAGTAGATCCTTAATTGGATAACAAAAAATATGAGAAACTGACAGGTTTTGGGTAACATTTGCTTAAATTATGATCTTTGATGGAAATCAAAGAATAAACAACTCAATAACAGGGTTGCAACAATCACTTTGGAAAAAGACTAAGAAATAATACATTTCTGAAAGCTACCTGTCACAGAAACCTGTTCATTATGTAGAAGTTAATGGGTCTTGAAATACTGGTGAGATACAATTGAACTGTTTTCCCCTTTTAGAAAAAACTGTTAACTCTTCTAGGACATCATTCAGAAAACCCAGCGAGCCAGTTCACTCAATGGAGCATTTGTGACCTCTAAAAATTAATGGACCTTTCAGAGGTTGATATTTATTATCTGATACTAAGGTTGGTGACTAGCTATTGTTGAAGGTATTTTTTAAAAAGTAAGAATACAAAATATAATCCTCATATGAGTAAATTTAAAGTTAGTAGAGAATATTCTAAAAATCAAATAACATAATAAAATAGTCCCTTGTTATGTACTGAATCGTATCCTCCTAAGATCTATGTGGAAGTCTGTCCCAATCCCCCATAATCCAGAATGGAAGAGTAGTTGTTTGAGTAGGTTTGGCCTCATAGATTCATGTGTTTGAATGCTTGGTCATAGGGAGTGTCACTATTAGGAGGTATGTCCGTATTGCAGGAGGTGTGGTCTTATTGGAGGAAGTGTGTCACTGTGGAGGGTAGACTTTGAGATATCTATGGTCAAGCACCACTCGGTGTGGAATTCCATTCTTCTCCTGGCTGCCTTCAGATCAAGACATAGAACTCGTGGCTCCTCCAGCCCCAAGTTTGCCTGTACAATGCCATGCTTCCGATCATGATGATAATGGGCTGATCCTCTGAAACTGTAAGCCAGCCCAAACTAAATGTTTGCCTTTATAACAATAGCCTTGGTTATGGTACTTCTTCACAGCAATAAAACTCCAACTAAGACAGTAACACTGTCTAGAAATAGTCTACTGACAGTATTAGTTAAGTTTAGATGAGATACAACACAAGTGAACCATAAATCTAATGGATTTGGTATGCTTCCAAAGAGGGCAGACTCCAAGAAAGATAAACCTTAATCTCAGCCAAGTCAGATGTTAGAGTTGGGCTGTGACCAACACATATATGCCTGGAGCTATGAAATTATGGAGAGGTCAGCAGGGGTTTATCTTGAATACTGGTGAGATACAATTGAACTGTTTTCTCCTTTTAGAAAAAACTGTTAACTCTTCTAGGACATCATTCAGAAAACCCAGCGAGCCAGTTCACTCAATGGTGCATCTTGAATACTTCTGAGGGAATATGGTTTTGCCAACATCTTGATTTTGGTATTCTGTCCTCCAGAATTACAACATAGTGCATTTGTTACTTTAAGCTATCTTTCATAAAAAGTATACATTTGAGCTTTTTCTATAGCCTATTAGCTAACTTAAGGGTAAAGATGGCTTTAGTGGGTGGCATTTATTTTGCAACATACTCATCTTACAATCGTTTGTGAAATTAATCTTCAAAAGGACCTTGGGAGATCACTGTCATTGTCACCTCTAAGATAGAGAAGGAAGCAGAGACTTTAAAGATTAAAAATCTGCTGCAAAAAAAGTCCTCACATAGAAAAATTTATAAGCAAAAGAGGAGAAATGACATTATAACAAAAGAGGAGAAAGAACAGTAAGCAATTTTTATTTCTAGATATCTACTCAGAAGCCTAGTGACTCTTATATTTCTCAAAATGGTCAAATAAAACTCAAAAATGCATATGCTGGAACATGACTTTGGGAACACAATGACTTTAACCACCAAGTCCAGAATAAGCTGCAAATAGCAATGGAGAAACTTAATGCTCTACAAGCAATTATTATCAATACCATCAAATGGACATTACAGAACCATATTTATGTAACACTCCAAATTAGAGAGCCACTGGGTCATGATCCAATCAGTTTGGGGATGGTGATAATATAAGGCCTCATTAATCTGAAATGAACTGTCAGTGTCGTGCCTTTTTATTTGACAATACATTTTATAAGTTAAACAAAGCTCTAGGTAAAAGATTTGTCAGTGTTTGGTAGAATCCCTCTACAGACCTAATAATCATAAGGCCATTTACATTTTCTTACCAAACCCAAGCCTCCAAAGTCCTTAGCCTAGGTGACGTCATGACTCAAAGCACAGAGGAGTCCTGTCTTTGTCAGGGTTTCTATTCCTGCACAAACACCATGACCAAGAAGCACTTGGAGAGGAAAGGGTTTATTCAGCTTACACTTCCATACTGCTGTTCATTATCAAAGGAAGTCAGGACTAGAACTCAAGCAGGTCAGGAAGCAGGAGCTGATGCAGAAGCCATGGAGGGATGTTCTTTACTGGCTTGCTTACCCTGGCTTGCTCAGCCTGATCTCTTATAGAACCTAAAACTACCAGCCCAGAGATGGTCCCACCTACAAGGGGTCTTTCACCCTTGATAACTAATTGAGAAAATGTCTTACAGTTGGATTTCATAGAGGCATTTCCTCAACTGAAGCTCCTTTCTTTGTGATAACTCCAGCTGTGTCAAGTTGACACAAAACTAGCCAATACAAGTCCTTAACGCTGATAATTTCTAACAGCCTTACAAAGGGCAGTTAGCAAGCCATGCCCTACCTTAGCTAGAGAAACTATATAAGACAGCTGAAATTCCTCTTCAGCAAGTTTGTACACGTATGTGTATATAAACATGGAATAGAAATGATATCCTTCATCACAATGATAAGTTACCCTCCTCATACAAAGAACAAGTCAAATCCTAGAGCTGTCTACTTGATGCACTATCAGCAGAAAACAATCTCAACCTTTATCTTCTTTTTCCATAGTTGGATCATCTAGGCAGATGAACAGATAATTATGCAAAGACATCTTATAAAGCTTACCTTGCCTTGGAAAGCATAACAAGACATTATCAAAATGAATAAAATCATTAGCACATACAAAGTAATATACTAACTAAAGTTCCTAATATAGAATTAAATTAACCTAATATAGAAACACTGTATAAATAATTAAGCAGACAAATAAAAACTTTATCTCACACTAAATAATTATCCTTCAGAAAGTCATTCCTTCCTTCTAACCTATAAAACAACAACAACAACAAAAAATAACAGGATAAGTCTATTTAAAATAATTGGTCAATAAATATATAATGAAAATGTTCAAATGGTTATTATCCAATGTTCATATCAGTCAAAAAGTTAAGCTTTTATTATTTGAGCTTCCCAAGCAACAAAGCTCGAACCTGCAAGGGTTGTTGTCTGATACACTGAAGCGATTGCTGTGCATGTCATAATGCTTTCTAATTGATCAGAAGACATTTTCCAAATACGTGTTCCTTTAAAAGTCAAATCTTAGTCAAGAGGTAATAATCACAAGTATTTAGGAAAACTCCAAAATTTTGTCTACAGGAGAAGAAGAAGGTTTGGGATTACCTATTTATTATTAGAAACTTTGTTTTCTCTCCTAAAGTGGGTTTGGGGGTCATTAAGAAATGGATGCAAAAAAAAAAAAAAAGAAAGAGAAATGGATGTACATTCTTACTCTTTTCTCTACTTACCCCCACTCCAGACACTCCTGTAATTGTTACTAAGTTCCTGCTCTGCTAAAGATCATGATCACACTGGGAACCTGACAATCTGTGGTCATGTACCTAGCTAGACGACATTCCACCATCAGCCTTATCATCGGTTTAACCAGAATAACAGGAATACCACAGCTGGCTGTGAGTTCCTAGCAAGCCTGTTGAATGCAAAGCCTGGCCTTTGATCCACAGATAAATGGTAGTTCCCTTTTCTTTCTCATCTGAGTCAAGAACCACAAGCAGGATGAGTAGTATATAACCTCTTCCATATATGTCATGAGAACATGTCTCACAAAACATTTGATAGATGAGAAAATTCAAATAGAAACTGAGGTTATGGAAACTTAGGCATATCTATGAGGTCACCTGTTAGACATGGCATAATTGAACAAATAACTTAGCTCTTTTTTCCCACTTCCAACAGGTTTTCCTTATGTTAGATTATATTCCATGCAAACTATAATATATGTATTGTAAATGTTTGCCAATTGATTCAAAGAGTGTTTTCTTATAAAGGTCTTATCCTGTGTCAGATATTGAGAGTTCCTGTGTTTTTACATGCTTCTTCCTGTAAAGTACCCTCAGTAGGCAGTCCTTTAAGATTCCTGTAGCTGCCCAAGATACCTGCCCATGCACTGAAGGCAGTGTAATGCTGGTGCTGGGCTGGGCTGGGCTGGCCCTGGAATGGGGCATGTTATCTGGAGACTTCTAGGGCTCACTGAGGTGAGGTATGGCCACTACACTCCTGAATTTGGGGACACCTTAACTGACACCCAATATTACTGCAAGCCTGTGGCTGAACTCACTGAAGAGGAGAAACATGACCCGGAGCTCAAGAAAACCCAGCTCATCAAAGCTGTGTCGGTGACTGAAACAAACTCTGTCTTTGCAGATCCTGTCATGAGCAAACTCCCCAACATGATAATGAAAGGAAGAAACAAAGTACCAGCCAGATACCTCACAGCCCAGGCTCTGGAAGCAGTGAAAGGGAAACAGACTGGGGAGTAAGGAGCTGCTGCTGTAGGACAAACCAGCACTGAATGCAACCCTTAGAAAACCTTCAACCAGGCACTGAGAAACTGTGATCCTTGTGCCCATCCTTGTGGGAGGGGAGGTCCTGAGATCAAGAAGAAGCAAGACATGTGTAAGATGTCAGAGGCCATTACTTCTGGTGGAAAAAGTCCAGGACACACTGCCACAAGGAACCACTTGAGCTAAAATAAATTTCTGTTGAAAAGTTCTTGGAAGTTAAGGATGGAGAGGGACTCTTGTAATGCAATCTTAGGTCCGATGCAGCCATTCCTAGAAGTGCTTCACATACTAGCTAGAAGTTGGGGAGAATAAAACCTGAGTCATACTGTCCCTCACACAGAAAGGGTGGGTCACTATTTGTCATCTCAGAAACAGTAGCATGCATTTGGTCTGCAACCCTTCCTTCCATATTATAACTGGTTGCCCTCCTCCACACCCTCATAAGGAGGGAACATGCCTCCTTAGAGATTTCTTCCGAGAAGCTCAATTGCAATCTGCTTTGCTGAGCTTTGAAGTATACCTTTGGATGCTGTGAAAGGAAGACGTTTCAGGAAAGACTTACTGGAAAGTCGTCACCCAACCTAGTAAGGCTCTGTCATTACAACTGACTAATCTCTACATCAGTCCTAAAACTGCATAGAACACTATTTACTCATGAAAAATGGGGATATGTGGTTTATCCGTGTGTGTGTGTGTGTGTGTGTGTGTGTGTGTGTGTGTGTGTGTGTTGGTGTAGGAAACTGGAGAGTACATTATCTGATCTGAATGAAGGCGAGCCATGGCTACTTCTGGACTACAGAATAAGTACACTGAGCAATCACCAACCCTATAATAAAATACACTGGTTCAGAATAATCTTTGAGCAAACTAGTAATTTTGTTTGAAGACCCTACTTAGGTAACAGTGACCTGGCAAGAAGAAAATCAGAAGAAACAGTCTCCATGCCTCACTCTTAGTCAGCTGTGACCTGTCCTATACCATTAGGAGAATTCCTGTTTCCTGTGCACAGATAGAAAAGTTAGAGGGTAGATTTTCATCATATCTCATACATTTGAGTGTTGTAATATGTGCTGACACATTTCACTACTATTACTTACATTTTTGGAGATAAATTTCTAGCCATGATTTGACTGTCAAACCAAACCACAGAAGTCTGGGAAACTCATTTTAGTGCTCAAGAGCCAAACCACAGTAGAAATTCTTTTCTTAGCTCCACTGGGATAAGCAGTTGGTAGATAAATTGAGAACAGCCAAAGTGGGAGGGCTTTTTTTAAAGATTTATTTTTTGTGTGGATGAGTGTTTGCTTACATATATATATATATATATATATATATATATATATATATATATATATATATATATATA
>LR749679.1:1460825-1479759 GCA_902729485.2 Mus minutoides | reverse complement strand
AAACCTACACTAATTTTGAGTCTTAGTGTGTTCCAGATGCTTTCCCTATGCCCTGAGTGCACTGCAAATTAAATCTGTACACCATCTTCACAAATGATCACTATTCATAAATATATCACCTTAATTTTCCTACATATTACATATGTGAGTTCCTTAAGATTTGTGTGAAAACTTAAATATTTTTAAGAAACATTATAGTTCTAAAATCCTTCTTATTTTTAAAGCATGAACGCAATATTTTACAATCATCTTGATCACCCGAACTCAAGGGCATCTTTACACTCTTGACAGTTTCTAGGTATTCACCATGAGTCCTGATTTTACCAAGCATCTTCATTGGCTCACATAATTTATAATTAACATAAGTAAGTGAAAAACTGTCATCCCAGTTTAGAAACTTACAAATGTTTCTTATTTTGTACAAAATTCAAATGCTGGGACAGATATACATAGATATAATAAAATATAGAGAGCTTGCTAAAAGGCTTAGGCATGCCAATCATCACCACCACCACCACCACCATCATCATCATCATCATCCCAGTATATTTTCAGAGGAATCAGAAACTCAGTTAACTCTGTATGTTGATTAATAGAAAGCAGTTAAAAGTATACTGTAGGGCTGGTGAGATGGCTCAGCGGGTAAGAGCACCCGACTGCTCTTCCGAAGGTGATAAGTTCAAATCCCAGCATCCACATGGTGGCTCACAACCATCTGTAACGAGATCTGGTGCCCTCTTCTGGAGTGTCTGAAGACAGCTACAGTGTACTTACATAAAATAAAAATAAATAAATAAAAAATAAATCTTTAAAAAAAAGTATACTGTAATGAAAAGTACTTGTTCATTTATTCAAATCTATCACTAGCAACACTGGTGTAATAATTCCTATGCCTCTCTTAGCTTTATAAGTGTATTCAATGGATATATAAATAAGATATAGATATGTGGGGGATAGGTAGATGAACACAGACAGATGGATAAAGAAATGAAGGCAAGAAGGGAAGCAATCAGTTAGAGATTTTACTCTGACCACCATCAAATATATGTCCTCTGGATCAGAAAACTGGACAGGGGCAACAGCTGGGATGATTTTGAAACTGCTCTGTGTATATACTGTAATTGAGCAATTAAGTAAATGGATAACAGATGGCAGAAGCCAGGTTTTCCACTGTTGGAGTGGCCGTTTACAAACATGGAGAAGCAACTAGAATGATCATGTGGTAATGGACTCAAGTTGGAGCCATCCGCAACAAGTTAGGCTTAGTTTGCCATAAATCAATGTGGACATGTGGACCAATATTTACAGATGGGGCATTACATGGTTACTGGGCAAATATACATTTTTCCTTTCTCTGTCGCTTGGAAGACCTAGAACCAATGACAGCCATGAAGCAATAGCAAGTTAAAAGCTGGGCCTTGATTTCTATTATTTCCCTAAAAGAAGTAGATACTAGAGAAATTCTGGTTCTAGGGTTGGAGATGGGAATACACCATCTAATCCTGGGGTGTCCTACAATGGCAGAAAGCAGAGAGAAAATGATGGGAGGGTAAGATGGAGGGTAGTAGCACCCAAAGAACTCCAAATGACAAATGTGAAAAACAGCATGGCGCTGAATAAAACCGAAAACAGACAACTTTGATGGGCTCCAATAACATTTCTGATTTCGAACACCTTATGTAGCCTCCACATCCTGACTCATGATGCTTGTTTCCTCTCTTCTTGTGTGCAGAGCAGAACTACTGCCTTGCATGGTACCATATGGAAGAAAGAGATAGAAAACAACCTCACAGTGAAGAAATTATCAAATGCGATTCAAGCCAGATGATCAAAATTTATATCAACACAGATAATCTTGTTGATGGAAGGCGTCCTTGATTTGATGGGATGAGGACAAAACTTTCTCTACTCCTCCTTGGAGAAGCTTAAAATCTCTGAGAAAATATCAGGAAGACATTTATCAAAAGACAACCTACTGAACACTGTATCAGTCTTTCTCAAATGTGTCAAGGTCATCAACAGTGGGCAGTCTGAAAAATGTCAAATGTCACATGACAGCTACATAGGATATGGAATTCCAGAGGGGGTAATGAGATAGAAAGAAAAGGACCAGGCACAAAAACTACGAGTGTAAGGTATAACTCTACAATCTCTGCTCAATTCCTGTGGATCTGGATCTGTACTAAAAATGTAAAAGCGTATTTTAAAGACACCACCAGGGGCATTCATTTTTGCCAAGCCAAATCTATAACCTCCATACAATCAAAAGCAGAAATTAAAAATTTTTTTAAATAAATAAATAAAACTTTACCCTGCTCTCTCCCATGGGCTCGTCATCTCAAACAACACTTTTCCTTTCTAGCCATTTGGCCCTCTCTCCATTTTCACTGGCTATTGAATTGCCACGTTAAATATTTTCTCTCTCCCCTTTTGATCTTGGTTGCACTGTTGCATTTGTAATTATAGTTTAATATTTGATGTGCCATGATATGGTACTACAGGGACCAGTGTGTCTCATTACCTGAACTCTCAGTATCTCCTTCAGTATTCTTACCTAGTATGCACTGGGAGAGGACTCCTAAGTGACACAATATCTATGTCTCTTTGGAGATTTTTTTTCAACTATCTTGACATGAGAAAACACATGCACAGATATATATTTCCCTAATTCTTACTCTCTAGTCCTAATAAAAATTCTTGAAGTAATTTGATTCTTCTTTTGGAGCCCCACAGTCTCGTAAATGGAATAAAAGAAAAAAGTTTTAATTATAATTTCTCACTCTGCATCATACTCAGTTACACATTGTATGCAAAAATTTATAATTTGGTTTGTTAAAGAGAAAAAAAGCGTGAGAAATGTCTGTCAGTCACCTTTGAGAGACCTGGCTAAACACCTCAGTAAATGTTCCCATTAATCCAGCCACAGGGAGTATTAAATATTTAGGACTGTGGTGCCAACTACTTTGTCAGAACAGCTCCATTTAAATTCCCTCCCCTGTTACCAATTGTAGCTGATGATTTAATTAGGTGGATGGAGTTACTTACAATGATCATTAATAAACTGTGTTAATGTCATGAAAATTCCTATTCTCTAGAGTTGAAGAGCCACACAAAAAGAATCCCGCCTAGTGAGAAAGATAGCCTGTTTTTCACAAAATTCATTCTGCTTTTTCCCACTCCAGTAATTAGTCTTGTTTTGTTTGGAGTGTTCGTGCTAATTACAGAAACAGTCCTATTTCGCTTTGTATAACAGATTACTTCTTTTGATTGCATTCTCAGAAAGCTGGCATAGGGTGGGTTTTGAACGGTACCAAAAGAGCCTTGCTGTGGTCCTTTCTCAAGGTATTGTAGCAAGCTGCTCCTAATAGTAATGTCAAATAAAGAAAATTAATACATAAATAAAATTAGGTCTTTAGAGACTATATGTTTCAATAACTTGCAACACTTAATTTTGGAGTCCATATGTGGGTTCTAAAAGGAAAACGTTCCCATTTCTAAATGAACATAGGAATAGAAAAAAATCAGAAACAGGAGTGCCCTGCAGAACCCTGAGTTTGTACCAAGAGCAGACAGCTCTCAGAGTCCTTGATTCTATGATACAAGGAGAGAAAAATGACCTATATAGGGGCAGTGTGACCCACAGTGACCTCCTTGGCTCCATGGGGCACCCACAAGTACAAAAAGAAAACACTTCTGATATGAAATTGATATCAGAAATCCACTTCCAACTCCAGTTAGCCAAATAACAAACTAGATCATCCTTTTCTCCCAGGGACAAGAGGGAAAATGGAAATAAAGTTGGTCCTGTATATAAGAAGACCTGCTGCTATAAAGGATACTTAAAAAAAAAATACACCCACTTAAATCCCTTTAAACCTGACAAGAAGTTCCCACAAAGGATTCATTATTTAATGGAACTTCTGCATTGAGATGGATTAAGAGTTTCTTGCCCTGGGAGAAAGGAACATTAGACAACTAATTCAATAGAAAGGATTAGTTTATCTCTTGAACCAATTAGAGCCACACACTACACCGTGAGACTGGTCATTTTTATCTGAAAGGAGGATGGCAACCTCAGGAAAATCTCATCCTAGCATCCTAGCATAACAATAGCTGGGCACTGTAGAGTCAGCCAAGGGCTATAGCCAGCATTTGGCTATTTGGGGGGCTCTTTTTTCCTCCACCTTTCTCCACCCTTTTTCTACCCTTTCAACCCCCTAACACTAGATAGGAGGGGAAAAAAAGGATGGAAAGGAAAGGGGGCAATGTTGTCATTGACTACATCCTGCTGATTAGGGGTGTCAAATTCCTTGGGGAAAGTTTGATCTTCACATTCAGGAGATTTAATTTCTTCTTGTTATTTTTTTCTTCTTTGCACATGACTACTTAACAAACCACAACCAAGTGCAACGAATTCAACAATCCAACAACCCACCACAACTCTCAGGCCCTCACATTTATACAACCTCTGAAAAGTCCCCAGAATTTCAAAAGTCACACAATCTCTGAAACTTACCTGCAACATCACATCCTTGCTAGAGCATGAGGCAAATCACAGTCAGCTGCTATGGACAATCTGCAACCACCCCCATGCCCCACACCTAGAATGAAAATAAAAGCACATTCCCATAGTATTTATGTGTTTTTCAAAGAAACCAAAATTTTCACTACAGATGAGAGATCCAAGGAAAATTCCTTCACTTTTTTCACCTTTTTTAAACAAAATAACCTATATACGCAAGGGTTGCATGTGTCTTATTGGGAGTAAGACCCACAGAAGTATAGTGTAGAGACCACTTTGCTGCCAGCTGATATACCTGTGTAATGCATTTCTGTTGTCCTAACTCTGAGTCAAGATGCCATCTCCACCTTACCAAAACAACAGAAGAACCAAAACAACAGAGCACAGAATTAAATATGTCACTTCTACCACATAACAATTACAGACTCTACACATTCCCTCTGATGTTTCAAGGCTCTCCGCTGCTTGCTGTTGGTGGACTAATGGGTATAATCTACCCTCTAGGAAGTAAACCTTTACAAGGAAGAAAGGCAGAGATAAATATCACTGAAATAAATATTTCCATGTAATATAGGAAACAGCAATACAAAAAAGTATAAGCACTGAAAAGTGGGCATGAAATAAAATTTAAACTGAATGTGAGGTATGAATGTTGGACGTATGAATTATGAAGGAAGTACTGCAGAAAGAAAACAAAAGCATTAAAAATAAACAGGGACTAGTTAGGTCAATAGATGGATAAATGGATGGATGGGTGGATGGATAGATAGATAGATAGATAGATAGATAGATAGATAGATAGATAGATAGATAGATGAAAGCTGGGTCACTGACTAATGCATTTACCACATTAGCATGAACACCTGAATACAGATCCTCAGAAACTACATAAAGGCAGACATCGTAGTATGTGGCCATAATCCCAGTACTCCTTTGGTGAAATAGAAGGTAGAGACAGAAGAATTATATATATCTAAAGATGTGTGTGTGTGTGTGTGTGTGTGTGTATGAACCAGAAAAGAAAAAAAAAAAAAAAACAGTCCAGACACATTAAATTGTGACTTCATGATTTATATGCTTCTCCAATATTAGGTTTTGTTTAGTTTGATTTATCTAGAAACAGAGATAAAGAGAGGAACAAACAGATCCAATTATGTTAAGGCTTAAATAAAAGCATTCCTTGCAGAGTGCAAAAGCTAGAATTAAAAGATTTAGAATGCAAATTAATAAAGAATGCTGAACATGCTTAAAGAACTGGGAGGAACTAAAAGCATGAAGAAGGGAGAGAAAAAAGACTGAGAAATCTTCAGCAACATCCGCTGCAGATGACTCATGACTGTAATTCCAGCCTTTTGACAGCTGAGAGAGGAAGGTCGCACGTTCAAGATCAGCCTAGGCTTTGAGTTCAAGATCAGCCTAGGCTTTGAGGGGCTATTAAAAAAAACAAAGGTTTGGAACCAGAAAATACAACATATAAGGCTACCATGTTAAGTTAAGTGGAAGAAAATCTGACCAAAAAAATGAATATGAAAGGATCAGACAAGAGCAAAGACAGAAGCTAACATTACGTTCTGCAAGTGATCAGCTGACTGGCAATGGTAAGCTAAAGCCAGAAAGCAGCAGCTCAGTTGACACAAATTTTTATTAGAGACCTTCTTCATATATATGGTGTCAATATTTACACCCGAGAAATTGGCACACATTAAGTCTGTTTACTGCTCCCAGATCCAACAGTCAATCATTAAAAATTTATTAACACTCTAAGATGACAGTCACAAAAAAATCACGATAGATTCCTTACTGGTCACTCTGGGACCAGCATCAGATGCAATAAGCCCTAAACATGACTAGCGGGCTCAGGAATGGCATTCACAATACTTAAGATCATCAAAAGGTTAAACATAATAAAATTCAAAATTACCTACAAAATGCCCATAGTAAAAGTAAGAAATCTACAAGCAAAATTAGCAAGTTTATCAATTTTCTTTGTTGTGATATATATCCATAAATATACAAACACAACCTATTCAGTTCATATTCTGTTACATATATATATATATATATATATATATATATATATATATATATATATATATATTCAGAGATAAAGTGTCAAGAGCAACCTAAGCACTTGCTGAACTCCTATTGAGCACTAAGTGCTAATTACCATCCACCATCATCTCCAAAGAGACACATGTAAAGACTGTGGTTGAAGTACTGTTTATCATCCCAGAATTCCAAAGGCTTCCAGAGTTTCTTTCACTGAAGGAATGGGCAAGTAAAATGTAATGAAAACATGAAATGATGCATTCACCTTGACAGAAGAAATGGACAGTGTGTTTTAGAGAACAATGACATTTAATTGGCATGCAATGGTGCTCTTTCCTTTTCCTAGTACACAGCCTGTCTAAACTTAACTTTATTGTGCCTGTTCTTCTGCAAACTCCAAATCCCTGAAGAAAGATGATTCAAAATATCTCAGATTCAGTGATCAGATAAGCTTTAAACAAGTAAGATGAGGCAGAGCTTGTTTAGCGAGGGTTTTTTGTTGTTGTTGTTGTTGTTGGAAAACATGAACAACTCTAGGCAATTATGTGGGGATATGTAACTGCTACAGATGGCTTCCTAAGACGATTAATACCATAAGACCATTGTATGCAATTTTGTCACTATTTGCAAAAATCCCATTGATTGTAATCTACAAAAGTAACAAATCCAACACGGACAATAATTGATTGTATTTTTAAACCTTAAGAGATTAGACATCTTTAAATCTTTTGGTCTATGCTCTTAACTACAGAATTTAAATAGTAAGAATTAAATCTGAAAGTTCTACCTTTGGGATGAAAACATAAATTATGTCAGCATTACAGAGAAATACATGAATTCCATTTGCACTATTTACCTCACCCTAGGGTTCCTCTGAAATTTATGTTAGAAAACCAAACATAAGTACATTTTACTGTCTTTGTACTGAACATAAAAAATGCAAACATTACTCATAGCTCAAGTTACAATAAAATCTCAAATATTTAAAATTTTTATTATAATTATGTATATTTTGATTATGAACATTTTTATCTTCATTTGTAGTTAAGGATAAACTTCAAAATATGTAACATAAATAAGTATACTTTATTATATTTTAATCTTATAATTCAACAACAAGCACAAAAGCTTTAGTACTGCTTTAAAACATTCTATTTGCTCGCCGTGAAAGAAGAGTTAGGAATGAGACCAAAATGAAAATATTGAAGACTAATGAACAAAACTAAGCTATTTGTACTTTTTTGCCTTAACAACTACATTTAATTTTAATAAGCAAATAGAAACTAAAATGTACTACATGGTTACGTCTAAAAAGTAAAACTGTAGAAGATAATTATAGATTCTTGCTTTTCTATAGTTTTCAATTATCTTCCTTGCATTTATACTTTTTTTTTTAACTAGGAAATTTTTAAAACAAAAAGGTATGTGTGCTGACTGCAGTGTGGTCAACTAGGTATCTGGAATTTAGATGTACAGATCATCAAAATTTCCAAATAAAACACATTTTGAAAAGGCACACATTTGAAATTTTATCATTAAGAATATGTTTGTAAGAAAATAGGTCAGAACTTTGAATAAGGAAAGAGTAAATTGTGGTTGGATGAGAGATAACCTTGCTAGGTCAATTCTAATTTCTGGAGATACCACATCAAAATGTTGATTAGGAGTAGGATTTGGATCAGTCAGAAAAGTACTTGCCTCATAAGTATGAGATTATGAAACCCATGAAAAAACATCGGCTGTGGTAGCATGCATTTGGGATCCCAGTACCTGCAGGTGGTGACAAGCAGATGATCAAAGCTCACTGACCACCGAACTTAACCTAGTTGGTCAACTGAAGGCCAATGAGAAAGCTTGTCTCAAAAATAAAGTAGATGATGACTAAGCAGTGATAACTGACTCTTCCTTTAATCTCCACTGGCAAGTGCACACTGGCACATATATTAACATGTATTCACAGGCACCTACACAAAGAAATAAAGATGTTGGTTCATTTGAAGATCAAAGTTAAATGTGCTGATAAACGTCAACCTTCTATTATAAGCTCTTAAAAAGTAGAGTGTGTGCGTCTTTATGCAAGTTTTAATTAGTTTTAGTATTGTCTCAGGAACTATCAGTGTAGAACTGCTATTGCCTATCAATGAGGAAATTACACAATGTACAAGAGAGTGCTGAGACAGCAGGGTGTCCATATGGAAAATAAGAGTCGAGCTCAATTCCTACCATGTATCAAAAAAAAAATCAATTATGTACCAACACAACCACAGTGAGATATTACTACAGACAAACTCAAATTTTTGAAAATCAGTAAGACTGACGATCTCATGAATGAGATTGTGGGTGATTTGGTAGTATTTGGCAAAATTAGGTGCTTGTTATCATTCCTGTGTACTACCCCAGGAAGCCAAAGGAAATGGATACATATTTACACAATTATAATACATAGGTTCATCTCAACATTCCTACCATAGTCAAAGGTAAGAATAATATCTATTTTACAGGCAATTATACTTATTGCATGGGTACATACTCGCTGGCTAGTTTTGTGTGTCAACTTGACACAGGCTGGAGTTATCACAGAGAAAGGAGCCTCTCTTGAGAAAATGCCTCCATGAGATCCAGATGTAAAACATTTTCTCAATTACTGATCAATGGGGGAGGGTACAGCCCATCTTGGGTGGTAGTCCTCCCTGGGCTGAATCATAACTATCGTTATAAAAATGAAGACACACGTACGTGCAAAGCAACACACATCAAATGAACTGATTTAGATACAAGTGTAGAGCAGACAAAGCTAATCTGTGCTTGGAAAAAGAGATCAGGGCTTGGATAGGTCTGGTCAGTTGGTTGGTCAAGTGACTGTAGAAGCACTGGAGATTACCAAGATGATTAAAATCTGCACAGCTGGACTGTGGTGGTTATGTGTGAACACATTTGTCAAAGCCTGTGATGTACCCTTTAAATAGCTGTTTTATTCTGCATGAAAAAACCTTCCTTTAAATATATATGTTGTACTTATGTTATACATTATCTACTTAGATATCTGCATACATGAATAATTTTCATATAGATTAAAAACTTAAATATTGAAGACAAAACCTCATGCATATACTAATAAAACATATTTCCTACATAAAGAATTTTGCAAAGACACCATATAAGCAAACTCATAAATAAGAAGACATGCGTTAAAATTATAAGCTTATTTCTCTAATACATTAGAGATAGCTATAATAAAATTATAAGCACTGAAAAGATATCACAAACATAACACTGGGCTAGTGAGATGGCTCCTTGGGTAAAGATAGTTCTTATGCCAACCTGATGTCCTTAGTTCAATTCCTGGAATCCATCTAAAGGTGGAAGGAGAAAACAGACTCTAGAAAGATGTATTCTGACCTCTGTGTGCACTGCAAAGTGCATATACACCTTCTCTCTCTCTCTCTCTCTCTCTCTCTCTCTCTCTCTCTCTCTCTCTCTCTCTCACACACACACACACACACACACTCACACACACACATACTCCCACACACTATAAATAAATACATAAACATGATAAAAGGATCTTCAAGATAGTATCTTTCTTCCCATTTTTTTTAAATGAAAGGAACATAAACTGTTCAAAGTATCAGGAATTTTTTTCTAAAACTCCTAAAAATCAACAATAATCAAATTTTAAAAATATAAGAAACTAACTTTAGTACAAATATGAGGAGGTAATATATCCATAAGTATGTGAAATGGTTGCTAAACCTCATTGTTGATACTCAAGTGAAGGCTACAACTGGATATTGCTTTATATGTAGTAGGATTATTTTAAAAAATGGTCTTTAACAAAGTTGGATACAAAGCATTGAAACTTCAATTGAGTATTGGTAGGGATCCTAACTGGAGCAAGCATTTATGGAACTACTTCCTCTATAAAGTCAGCATTCCACACTCTTTGACTTAGTTATTCTACCTGGGAATAAAATGATACAAGTAACAAAAGTTGGGGAATTATGTAAGCCAAACTTCTTTAGATAAGTGGTTCTAGAGTCTTGGCTCACAGGAACATCATTATCAAACCAAGAACCTACAAGTAATTACACTGGTCATTGGCCCTAGCGAAGAACCTACTACTAATGGACACAGTATTGAAGCCTTGAAGGTTTCTTAAAATTCAGCTTCTTGTACCCACAAGTATCTGATCCAGAAGTTATTAGTGGGCCACTAAAATTGGCATTTCTACCGGTACATCAACTGGTGCTGATGTTGCTGCCTTAGAAGCACAATAGTAAAATGTTCTGGTCCAGGGTGATGCATGAAAACAGGTTTGTACCTCTGTGTAAACATGGAGTTAGAATACTGTTGTGACCTTTCCAAGAGCAGCACTCCTGAGGAAAAATAACGAAATGGAACACACAACTGGATGAATTGGACTCAAAGGAACCGGCTGCTCCTTGATTTTAACACACTAGACGCTCAGAGACACATTATCTATTTTCTATCCTACAATCTGAAAATATGATACTAACACTTTTTCAGCCAAAACAAATTAATCAATCATTTTGTAATTGGGAGTCTTTCCTGTCAGCATTTCTAGTTTCTAACTAATCTGTGAAGTGCTTTTTATAGAAAACTGAGTAAATTATGCAAGAGATCTAATTATACCTATTTTTCAGAAGACAAGATGGGTAAACTACAGACTTAAGTAGCAAGAAATGAACATCTGATTTTAATTTACCTGTTCTCAACATCAGGAAAAAGAAGAAAATTCCAATTACAGGTTACATTTACAATGTCTAGGAGCCTGACAACCTCTAAACAATTCATTTTGAAAACAATTGTTTTGCAATTCCCAAAGATGTCACCCCTGGGGCTTTCCATGACAGGTTTTAAATCATAAAATTAGACAAAAATTGTGCAGGGTAGAGAGGTTAGGGGTTAGATTTGCCATTTTCTGCCTTGACATCCTCAAGCAATATCAATATAACTTCATCACCCTCTATGGCTAACAAAGGTAAATACATGTTGTATGTGAGAGGTTCAAATCTTCAGGAAGAATTGTTTTACTCAAAACAAGAAACTTCTCATGTATGAGCTTTTCACAAGCTGATGCAAATAAACTCACTTCTGTGGGATCTATATAATCTGTTAAAAAGATTAACGTAATAATTAGTTATTGGTAATTTCCACCAAAAAAAGATAGGTGTGCTTATGTGGATTCCATAAACAAGTAGTAGCTGTCATAATTGTTAGGAGTATCATATAGAGAAAGTTAAGTCATACCATCAAATTATTGAGGAAGGAAATTCTAAGACCCCCTCAGGGAGACCCCCACTTGAGTATCCGGATGACATGCACCCAAAGAAGCACGAGAGACCGTCTTGATGCAAACACACGAGGCAGTTTAATAACAGAGCTCCGGGCTGACATCTCACACAGGAGACAGAGGAATTGACCAGGAGGCTCGAAAGCCAGGGCTTTATATAGTAAAAGGCAGGTGTGGGGGTGGGGGGCGGGGAATCGATGCGGTTACACATGATTGGCTAGTTTAAACATCAGCAAGGAGTATGTGCAGATCAGGGTTACAGCAATTCTTTGGGGCAGGGGCTTATCTGAATCAGCAGAGCATTTGGTTAACCTCTAACCATATTAGGAAAACAAAGAGATGCCAGCGTCTAGATGGCCCCTTGCTCAGCGGGGATAAGCCTGGGCATGTCCTTACATGCCTTCCCTATCTTTTATGGCAAACTAGTTCCTAAAATGAATCACTGGCCATTGTTCTGGCCTGTCCGGGAATACCTGGGCTTGTTCTGTAATGTTCAATAACCTATGTCTGTAAACTTCCTGTCTATCCAGCATTCATCACGGACCTTAAATTTAATTTTTCTTTCAAAATAGCTCAAGAAATTATATGAGAATTGAAAAATAACTAATAAGGAGGCAAAACTTGAAAAATCTCAAGGAATTATACTGCCAAAGGACACATTCCCGTAGACCTAGACAAGGTTCCAATATATCAAAGTCTGTCCTGGAATCCAAGATGGGCCTTGTGCCATAGACCCTACCTTTATTTTTTTTTTTTTTTTTTTTTTTTTGGTTTTTTTGAGACAGGGTTTCTCTGTATAGCCATGGCTGTCCTAGATCTCACTCTGTAGACCAGGTTGGCCTCGAACTCAGAAATCCGCCTGCCTCTGCCTCCCAAGTGCTGGGATTAAAGGAGTGCACCACCATGCCCGGCAGCATTGAAGTTCTCCTATGGTACAGTGGGAACAATCCAGTAGGCTCCCTATCCCAGCAGATACTCTCCACCAAGGCACCTAGGTCAAGAAGTCACAGGAAAACCAAACACCCTCCATGATGGGCTCGGGTATCTCCTATCTCCCCAACAGATGCCCTTTTTTTCTTCCTTGTGTACTGGCTGCAGCCTGTTGGTAGCTCACCTCAATGTTTTCAGAGTTAAAAGGAGGTCAAAAGCCAGCACATGATAATCACTTCATAAACGCTGGATACTTTTATTAAGTTATCTATCTTCAGTTAAATATAAGAGTTGGGGGTTGAAGACAAAGATTAACGGCAGAGAGCTTCCCTAGCGTTCATAAGGTCTTGGGCTCCATATTTCATCAAAATAACACTGTGGGTTTTGTGCTATGAAAATGTTACAAAGAAGATCCCCAGTTTGAAGACTTAATCTCCATCCTTAAATGCATGTGGTGAACATTAAAGTATACAGATTAAAGCTGACTTTTTAAGAAGTAAAATAAACCTGCTGAAGTTCTGGGTTTGTGGATCTAAGGTTTATTTTTGTTTTTATTGCTTTTATTCTCTACTTTTGTTTACTTCCAAAACTTGGTTTGGCAGTTTCGTGGAGTCTCTTGTGATGGGGATTGTTGTTTGGGTTTGGCTTTTTTATTTCTGTTTTGGGTTTTGTTTAGTTGATTTTTGTTGTTGTTATTCTTCTTGTTGTTCTTGTTGGTGGTGGTTGTGGTGTGTTTTGCCTGCCTGAGAAGCATCTGAGAGCTCTGTCATTGTGCTTTCTTCTACAAGCAAAACAATTTTAGGCTGAACTCTCTATGACTTGTAGCACCAAGCAGTTTTTGCAAATATCAAGTTTAGAGGGAAGTTTCTCACCACTGCTCTGTGTACAAGCTGTTGCCTGCTACAGGGCTGGGTCTTTACTGGTGTCCCAAACATGCCTCCCTTCTAGAAGCAACATATTTGAGGCACTTTCCTATAAGTTGTAAATTCCTTTCAGGCTCTGGCCACAGCACCAGATGGACCTTGCCAAGCCTGGCCCTAGGCAAAGACACAGAATTAATGTTCCCTTTGTCCTTTCATGAGGCCCTAAAAGAAAGCCTTGGATAGGCCTGGCTCCCAACACCTGACATACCCAACACCTTGTGTTTAAACCCCAATGATGACAAATAGGTTGTAAGGGCAAAAAACTATCTGTTGCTTAACTGTTTTCCCAAGATTGAAACATCCAGACAGGAAGTTCCTTAAACAGGAAGGTAAACAACTCAAACTAGCTTTAGGAAGTACCTGAAACTGACCAGATTCACAAGGCCCCTCCCTGCCAGAGTAAACAATACTGGTTAAGGATCATTCTCAGATTAAGCATTTAAATGCTTTCTAAATGTTTTGCTATTCAGAAGCTCTGTTGAAATCAACAAGTACTTTCTTTTTAATATAAATAAGTGAATCATTGATCCTAGCCCTGCAGCAATGCATGAGCTTTGGGTAGAGGGGACACATGTGTCTTGTTTCCTATGATCTGCAACAGGAGCACCAGCCAATTCTAACTAGAGTCACCTTCCCCAGAACTTTCTAGCACCTTGTCATCTACAAGTGATACGTGCAGAGCTGAGTATGTTGTGTTGTTGGTGTAACATCTCAAGATTAACATTTGAGATGTTTGAGATTTTTAGACTTGTGTCTAAGCACGGAGACCACAATTGTTATAAAACAGTGAGATGTTAAAGTTAGACACCACAGGCCACTTCTGGCTGAAGCTTCAAATTTGTCTCATCTCAGACTTTCCCCATCTACATGATCTAGCTTGAGCCTCCTGGCCAATGGAACTCTTCTGCAACAACTAATACGGACTTCCCCTTCTTTAGAACCAGGATGAATTGAAGATTGTATATTTNGGAATTTCATATATTTATTGTTTTTAATAGCTGAGTAGTACTCCATTGTGTAAATATACCAAATTTTTTGTATCCATTCCTCTGTTGAGGGACATCTGGGTTCTTTCCAGTTTCTGGCTATTATGAATAAGGCTGCTATGAACATAGTGGAACATGTGTCCTTGTTACCAGATGGAATATCTTCTGGATATATGCCCAGAAACTACTATTTTTTATCACCTGTGCTCATACATTAGAAACTAAATTTAACCTAGGGCTTTTGTTGTTGTTGGTTTGCTTCGGTTGGTTGGTTGGTTGGTTGGTTGGATGGTTTAATTAATTGATTGCTTGGTTTGTTGTTGCTGTTCTTGCTGCTGCTGCTGCTGCTGCTGCTGCTATTTTTGAACACTTGCCTTTTAAAGCCACCCGTAATGACCCAAATCTATAATCTTAGCCCTTGGAAATCTAAGGCAAGGAATTTAACAAGTTTAAAGCCAGCATAAGCTATACAAAGTAAGACCCTGTATCAAAATATATAAATCAATAAATCTTAATGATTCACACTGCCACTTCTAAAGAAAGGGGGACATTGCAGAAGGGTAGACAAAGAATTCAAGAGCTGGAGGATAGGAAGAGTGGCAGAAAAAAATCTCATCCTTTACACAGGAAATGACCAATATAATCACATTCTCACAACAGCCATGGCTTGTTGGAGGGTCAGCAAAGGACAGGTTCTTTCAAGAGTAGACATGAATAGAGTTCACATGATCCTTTTCCATTTTGATGAACTATTAGCTGCTGATAAATTCTGACAAAAGGAGAGCCATTATTATTGGGTGGTGTAAGACCCCCAAAACAGGGTTGCTCCTGTCCCAGGATGAATTGGCTCCCCCAAAGACTCAAGAGAAACTGTCTGCAACCCTAGAGGAACAACAATATGAACTAACCAGAACCCCAGAACTCATGTCTCTAGCTGCATATCTAGCAGAAGATGGCCTAGTCGGCCATCATTGGGAGAAGAGGCCCCTTGGTATTGCAATCTTTATATACCTCAATACAGGGGAATGCCAGGGCCAAGAAGTGGCCAAGAAGTGGGTGGGCAGGGGAACAGGGCAGGGGGAGGGAACTTTCGGGATAGCATTTGAAATGTAAATTAAGAAAATATCTAATAAAAATATTGAAAGAAAATGAAAAACAAAATAAATGAATTTGAAAAATGGAAAAAAAAACTGAAAGAGGTTTATTGTCAGCAAGCTGAGGAAAAACTCCTTTCACTGCACAGGGCAGGGGAGTTCCACCCTGAGCAGTAACAGTAGGGGGCTTTTAAGGAAAGAGTGAGGAATTGGGAGGAGTTGGGAGGAGTTGGGAGGAGTTGGAAGTAGGGGTGAGCTACAGCTTTTCTTTGTGGAGTTTATCTCCTAGTCCTTGACATATGCAGGCAGGCACACAAGCCTGGCTAGGTCACCTAAGGTAGAGGAACAAAAGGCTTCTTGCTAGCTTTAGAGAACAAAGAGCTTCTTGCTGGCTGTATTCTTAGAGATCAGGGAAACAGGCTTGGGGGAGTGTTTAGGGGCTTTACATTTCAGGGGGAAGAGCTTTGGGGTCTCAGAGTAACCACTGGCAATTCTGGTTCCACTGGCAATAACCAAGTTCCAATGGATAGTTCCTATTCCATGGGCACACACAATGTTCTGGTCAAACCCAGAAGGACAAAACCAAAAACAAACCAAAAAAAAACCAAAAAAACAAACAAACAAAAAAAAAAACCACCAAATAGACATGAACATGAGGAGAAAGAAGTGAGTAAATAAACAGGAAAATGAAGAAAGTGAGAGATAGTGGGAAATAGGCAATGAATGCATTTATGTACATTTATGAAAATGTCAAACAACAAATGTCATTACTAATGAGTTTCCCTGGACTTGGGATTAACGTCACACACACACACACACACACACACACACACACACACACACACACATATCCTTGTAGTTTTTCTCTATCCCAAGAACTTACAACCATATTCATTTCTGGAGCTCCATATTTCCAAGATGCATATTGTTATGCCCTATAACATAAGAATATGCTGAAGCCACATAAAAAGAATAATGATGGGTTCCTAAACCTCTGCTCTCTGCATACCTGTCTATAGACAGAGCTATAGAAATAGAATTATTCCATCAATATGAGGAAGGTCATGTCCTCCCTAAAGCACAAGAGACACAAAACTATTGGCTGCTAACTAGTTGAAATCAACCTAATAGATTGTGTGATTCCTTGGTTACCTTAAATCCTTAAAACTTACACCATTCTTTATCATACAATACAACTAAATTTAAATTGCTAAAGATGGATAGAACATGAAAACAAATTCCTGGATACTTAAGGTGATAATGATAATGCATTTAGAAGTCAGGTCTACATCGATGATACTATAATCAATTCAGCTGCAAGAACTTAAATGTCAGAACATACTTGAAGCCTATAAGCATTTAGTGGGGGAAAGTGAACCAGGCTGAAGTAGTCAAGTATGAATACCTGCTGGAACCCTCATGTGGAATTATAACTGCTCCCAGACAAAACTGTTTCTCAGACACTTATATGTGGATTTTTTTCTTTTTCCTTAATCTTAATCACTATTTCTTTTGCTTCCATTGACTTCTATAAACATAATTCCAAAAACAACTCCACTTTTATATATATTATACATGTCAGCCCATCTAAAGATGCCATCCTCTGCTTCCTAGACCTTTTCCCAACCTCCTCTAGAGAACTCTTTCTCCTGTGTTAAGTAATTTTGGATCAAACAATTCCCTCCCCTTTGCTCCTACTTAGACTTAATTTTGGAATCCACCCCTCTCCTCTGCTCCCAGGAGAGCTGGATTCAGGTCGCTGCTACTTCAGGCAGGCTGTATCTTAGAGAGTTCTGCATCTCACAGAGGAACAGATGTGAGCAAGCAGCAGAAAGAAACTCACCAGAGTAGAAGGGGGCAGTGGTCATGGCCAGTTCAATTTCTGGAAGTACAGGACAAAGAGCAAGCGGGTATGTAAAGTCAATAAGTACAAGAATAGGACTCTCACGAGGGATAGTAAGGGAAGCGCTTTAGCTGCTGCTCGTCCACCAATAAAAATGGACACACATGAAAGAGAATATAGAAAGAACTGCACTTGTGCTGTTGCTAGAAGCTCCATAAGCAATGGTGCCATTTCTGTCTTTGTTTTAGCATTTACAATATTTACATTTCACTATGATCTCTCTGCTCAGAACCTGATAAACATATAACATAAGTAGCTGCTGATTGAATATTAACAATTGGTGTTTGTTGTGTATCTATCAAGTAGCATGCACAGGGAGCATGCCTTAAATATATTCAAATTTTTAATACCACTTAGAGAAGAAAAATGCATTCACAGTATCTGCAATATTTTGGATGGCACCCACACTTTAAGGATGGTTAGATTGGAAGTCCAGTTCTATCCAACAAGGAATTCCCCACTCTATTCATGCTGTCATAATGAAGAATTCTCGAAAGTTGCTGTTTTTACAAAGTGTTTTGAGAACTCCTCAAAGACCTGGCCTTTGTTCTCTTCCATGCATGAGATCTTTTTGTGAAAAATAGTCTCAGGGTTAAATCTAAGTTAGTTTTATTTGTTTGAAAGGAATGTAGCAAGGCAGAGCAATATTCAGAGATGGGGGATTCCAACATTCCTAACTCACCATATTGTTCAGTTTTGCCCAAGGCCAGTCTTGTATTATTATTTCCAAATATGTGAAAAATAAAATTTATCTCTACAACCAAAAGTTCACTGAGTATAAATGACAAGAAAAGAGAAGATCTGAGACTAGGGTAATCCAACTCCTATTTGCCCAAGGCAAAATCGTGAAGGAAAATAATATATACAACAATGAGTTTCATTCCTCTAACCTGTGAGGAATGTAATTTTGAATATATGCATTTGGTTCCCAGATATATTGACTTGTGTCCTAAGTAACCAGTGTGAATTATTCAAACCCAGGAGTCCCTCCATTGCCAGTACTTAACACACAAAACAGAGCTAAGTGAATCTCTTCTGCTTGAGGACCCACCATGCACCAATGCACCAATGCACCAACTATGTATTGCTAACACTTATTCTTGCTTTGTCTTAGTTCTATTAATAGGAGTGTTGAAATCAATTGAGAAAGTTCAAACCAGTCATACAAAACTTCCTGGAACAAGGTAGTTACCCAAATGCTAAGTATCATTAG